>JASDQU010013013.1:377306-397611 GCA_032191745.1 Picea mariana | reverse complement strand
TCTGACACATCTAGGATTCTCAATCGTATGAATGCCCTCAATGTTATTTACAATGGTTGTAGACATGCTCTCAGCATGACTGGCAGAGGTTGGAGATTTATCTCTCACATGATGTACAGAGGTTGGAGATGTGATGTCGATATGACTCATGGTGAATAGAGTGATGCCCCTAGCATGACTAGCAGGAGGTGGTTGTTGGACTTTAACATTACTTGCAAAGGTTGTCGACCGATCTCGAACATGACTAGTAGCAGTTGGTGATGGAGCTCTAGTATGACTGGCATTGACTGGGATAACAATGATGGTGAGTTGTGGCATTTGAGACCAAGGTCCCGGGAAAGACTGGTTTTGAGACATTGTAGGCCAGGAAGGATCTTGGTTTACACCATGTCCCTGTCTGGAAAGATAGTATCCTCTGCCTAATTGATCCATAGAGGTTTGTACAAGCATCATCACTTAAGCACATGTCCGCGAAGATACAAAAGTATGATAAGGATTATTCAAGTGAGGATATATGTTTCCCCCATGTGAAGGGGTTATGTGAAGAGGGTATCCTGTACCATAAAACTGGCTCCCTCCGTATGAAATACTAGAGGAAATATGTGGACCCGCCATGGGAAAATTGTTCATAGGAACTGGCATGGAGGACAAAGGATACGCATATGGGGTGTAATAAGTAGAATAACCACCCATTTGAGTATTGTATCCCAAAAAATCATGGCTAGGATTGGATCCATACGAGGGGAGATTCCAACCGCCCATAGTGAGAGTTGGTTGAGGGACATAACTCCTATCAAATGAAGATGTATGTGGAGAGGCCATGGTGCCCATGAATCCAAAACTAGAATTCACATAAGTGGGCCTGGGAGAGGATGGAAAGGGTGAATTCATGTTTGTCATATCAATGGGAAAACTATTAGAGACCCAAGGCATGGGTTGAGAGTCATAATTATGCATACCATTATGAAAAGTGGATGGATTTGTCCCCATGAAATGAGTGAATGTCATGGGGGGGTAGCGGTAAAAAAGGGAGTCACATGAACTCCACTATCCATGATAATGATAACTCAAGGCATAGTATAAAATCCCAAAGGTCTATTAATTAATCAAAGAGCACACCAAAAATAATCAAATGGCCAATATGCACACAAACATGATAAAGTGGCTGAAAGAGACCTCCCTCTCTAAAGTAGGTATTCCTCGCCCAAGAGGGGCCTGAGACTTCGCTGCTAAATATTGGAGGAAGTAGAATCAGTTATAAGGGCCCTCGTGGGCTTAACAACCAGTCGGTCAGATCCCCCCGGAGAGGTAATCCTCCATAAAGGTTGTGTGTTGTCTGATCCTTATCTGACCCAGGATAACTGCAGAATAACCCCTACAAGTAACCTATGTGGTACCTAAGTCAAGCAACTAAGAAACCAAGGTATAACCGATGCACATGCGAACAATAGTAAGCTAGGTCCACCATATGGGCAGGGTAGCAAAGCCCGAAACCTTGAAAGCACCACCTCTCATAGAGGTAAGGGCACTAGCAATATCCCGATATATGAATAGATCCCCAGAAATATATCTAACGCTAAGAAGGTATCAGGGGGATATCTCTTCAACCAACCTCACACAACCTTGTGCTTAACTCCAGTGTAAGCGAAGCTTCTTGATATTACTAATTATACATTGGATTTCTCGACTCCCTTAGTCAGATACATATGTTGATTTAATAGCCTTGGATAAATTTACTCACAAAATCCTATTCCAAGGCTCTAAATCCTAAGCTAGTTTGTGCACCCTAGAAAGATAAAATTGTTACTAATCAATTTTAAATTATAGCGTTACTTTTAATGGCCTTTCTTACTCAAAAGGTGTGGTCATGAAACTAGTGATGTTATGACTCAACAAGTAAAATAAATGAATATGAATACAAGGCAAATTCCTAACTTCAATTTTAAATTATAGCATTACTTTTAATGGCCTTGCTTACTCAAAAGGTGTGGTCGTGAAACTAGTGATGTTATGACTCAACGAGTAAAATAATTGAATATGAATACAATGCAAATTCCTAACTTCAATTTCCAATAAATGATATTCTTTTTAGAATGCAATTCTCAATTCACTTTTGCAATTCTAAGTAAAATGCAATCTTTCTTTACATGAACTAAGATAAATGACAAAGACTCGAGAGATAAAAAAATGCCAATCAATGTAAAATGCCTAATATTTTTGTACTTTCAATATAAGAGAATGAAAATGCAAGGAATGAACATCATCTTGATATATAAAGAGTCTATTGTGTATAGACAGATACATCCAAAGTAGGATATCAAGGAGAAAACAACCCATCCCAAGATGCAAGGACAATCAAATGAAAAAGATGAGAAAGGCACCACCCAAAAATTCAACCAAAGATAGATTTCCTGTCATACCACAGACACTTAACAGTCACCACAGAGACCCAAGAAAACTCAACAATCATCAAAGCCTACCCAACAACTAGCAAACCCAACAACCAAGGAACAAAGGTTGATGTACGCGACTGTTCAAGGGAAAAGTGTGTATGTATGCAACTTGCAGAAGTACAACACACATATGTACGCGACTGTCAAGCAAAAACCCACGTATATGTGTCAAAACACAGCCAAGCTAAGGAGAAGGCTAAGAAACTTAGACTTAGAGTGAACATAGGATTCCAAGCAATCATACAACAAGAAAATCAATATAAATGAGAGCAATCTAAGGAGAAAAACACTCCAAACCCAAAAAAAGAAGATTTTATCCCTAGTATGGTCGCCAATTTTGTTACGAGGAAAATATCTCTATGGCTTTGGGTAAACCACAATAGACAGAAATGACTGCAGAAATCAACTCTAATCTCAAGTATGTTATATAAACAAATATGCTAACAAGACAAGATAAAAGGCCTACCTTTTCTAGACGTTCGATGAAGTCCACCGTTGAGCACTTGACCCAAAGCAATACACCTAGAACTATTCCTTAACAACCAAGAAACAAAAGAATATGGTGATAATATATAATGTTAGCACATCCGATAGCATAATCCATCAACATTGATAACAAATACGCCCATGGAATAATAATTCAAATATTTGCGAGATATTAATTGGACGAGAAAAGAGTATTTCTATCAAGATGTAATCAACATAAGTGAATGAGTTACAAACTTCTGTGTCGGCACGGTTCGGAACCGATAAACCAAGTTCCTTCCAGCTGGGCCTCCACCACTTCAATCATCCACCAAAGGCAATCTCATATAAGAGAGACAATGAGGTTCTCAATCAATAAGGGAAGAGCTTGAGGGTTAAACAATGTGTTAAGACTTAAAGGACAAAGGGATGCATACTCAATGTGAAGTGAATAATTTCTCCAGAGTAACTTTTCTCTCAAAGTTGAATTCTTTATCCTCTTTTCCATAGCTCAGATTTGGCCCATTTATAGCATTCAAGTGGAACTTAAGGACCGAGTCGGAACGTTTCTAGTATATGGAAGGCCAAGGATCATAGATCTCGTGACATGACATGGAAAATCGACACCATTTTTTAAATTTGGGCACAAATCCCGATATACATGGGTTGTAGTGCTGCAACCTGCGTATACGCATGTTGTAATATAGGCAGGGTGTACATATGTGGAAAAATAATGTTTTTTACTTTGGGATTTGCAAAAAGGGAATTCTAGTCTGCATAGGGAAATGGAAAAAGTCCCTCTGTGCAAGATTGCATAAGGTGAGGAAAATCTTTCTATAACATCCAAAAGGAGGGGAAGGGAAATATGTATTATTTTTTCAGCAGCACAAAGAATCGCCCTTGGACAAAGCACATCCGTTTTTTTGTTATTCAAGTATTGGGATCTAGTATGACTTTAGGAAGTCGTTCTTGATACATAGAGTTGTGTCCTCCTCCGTTTGGTTACTCTTCCAAACACATGGAGAGTTTGTGTTTCCTCCTACATCGTGAACTTATGTCAATGTCATGCTTCCTGAGTCTGATCATCTTTTGTGATTTTTTCCAAGGGAAGTTTCACCCAACCTGAGTCGGCCTTTCTGCAGTTTGTCTCTTGACCTCATGAGTCAGCCATCCTGAGAGTCCAGTCAAGTCCTAATTCAAAATAGATGAAGTTCTCTACCTGATCATCGATATCCTCATGTCTTTTCCCGACAAGTTGTCGAAGACCTCAGGGTATTGAGTTATACACTCCCATTATACTCCTACCTAAATTTTGAATATCTTTAAGTTATTTCTCAAGCTATGAAGTTCTTATCTCCAGCCATCGGGCGCCACTAGCTTCTTGAAGATGGATACTATTCTTGTATATCTTTGGCTGATTTTGAGATGTAGATCCTCTATGTATTGCTCGCGGATACACTTTATATAGTTATATGACATGGATCTGCAGTGTATTTGATTGGCAACCATGATTTAGTTCATCCCGAGCATGGGTATGCCCACTTCAGAGAGACAATTGTTGTTTTGCAGATGGCACCTCCCGAACTCTGGTCCTGGGCTCACTCAATTTTGTACATTGGTGAATATATTGTAATGTATTTCGTCCATCAGTTTCTCTTCTGACCTCACACATTAGGGGGCATCGTTTATAGCCCTAAATTTCCCTACTCATGCATACATGGCCTTGGCCCTCTTACTTGCATATTTTTCTAAAGCAATGTTGAGAAGCTATTATTAAAAAAACCATTTTTTCGAAGATATACGTGCCTTGCACCATTACAACCCACATACATACGCTTGTTACACCACTACAACTCGCATATATATGCATGTTGCACCATTACAACCCTCGTATACTTGAAAAAGTTGCAAAAAATTAAAAGTTGCAAGGAATTCGTTGAAATTTAAGGGATATTGGAAGTTTTTCAACTAATCCACTTGCTATAGCCTGTCACCCAACCGAATAACCATCCTTTTCTCATATAAAAGGAGGTGTTGGGGTATCATTTCACATCTAAGCATAAGAATAGCGAAACTCTGCCCGATTTCACTTCCCCTCCTTTCCCAAGATATTGTTGCCTTTAGTGAGAAATTGCCTCAACATTCCCTCATTAGCCCCTTCTTCCTCCATTTAACCCATTCCCTTCCAGAGAAGTGATCAGAAGGTTGAGAGAAGAATCTGATACAAGGTGCACTTGAAGCATTTTAAGAGGAGCCTGAGCCAGGTTCGCGGAACGGTGGCCGACTTAGATTGTAAGGTATAATCTTTGTATTATGAATAAAAGAATTACATTTTCCTATCCCAAATGATGGTGTCTTGAGTATTTTTATTGATTTATATTAGCATTTTAACATTTAACCATAACTTATGCATAGAATAACATCCTTGTAGTTCTTTGTTTGCCTATATTTGGATGCAGGTCATCCCTCGAAGGAGACGTCTAGTCATTGTAACTTCCAAGCATGAGGAAATCATCACCAGACGTGGGATCACAGGTATAGTTATCTGATCTCTTCTCTCTTTTCTTTATTTACATTAGTTTTGGTATGTTTCGGGTAGTATTGAAAATTGATTAGATTTTAGACGGTTATTCTCTCTTTCTACATCTTGAACCCTTGTGTAGTTAAAGGGGGGGTTTTCCCACTAGCATTGACCACAAGTAGTGGATTTATTATAATTAGGCCCTAGGAGAGAGGGCTCTTGATATATACTCCCAACATGATTTGAAGATTGAGATTCAAGAAATAACACATGAACTTGTAACCTCTTGATAACGAGGATTAAAGAAGATAAATCCTTGTGTGAATCATAAATGCCAAAGGAGTAACCTGATCTACGGATCTTCTCTTCAAAGTCGAGACAAGTTGATAGAGATAGCTCTAGGTTTTGAACATTATTTTCTTCCAACCTCCATCGGTAAAGAGTAGGTAGAAGTTCGTAGTAATGCAACAGGGCAGCCAAGTTGGTAGGGTGAATGGGAGTAGGAATTAAATTGTATAACTTGATGAACTGAAGGTTAAATGTAAGAATTCTCTCATTATATTTCATAAGTAACTGGTTAAACCTCTTAAGATGCTCGTAAGGATTATCCCAATGCCCAAAGGTAGAATTAAACCAATAAGAAAGTTCAAACCATGTAGAGATGCATTCATCAGGGAGGTTGGAAAATAAAGAGGCAACATCTCCCTGAAGTGAATTCATGAACAAAAGCATGCAACTATCATTATGATTTACTCTGAGAATAGTGAAAGCATTCGAAAATGCACGAAGATGTTCAATCACCGTAATAGTTTCATCACCATGAAAGAGAGGCAAATGGTTCTTGAATTTGTGAGGTAAAGGATTAAACGAGTAAGCGAACTTCAAGGGAATGGGCACAAACCACGGGGAATTGTTTAGGTATTCTTCAAACTCAAAAAGACCATACTTGTGAATGACCTTCCTAGGGTTAGTAGTTGAAAACACAAGGTTACAACCACTAAGCATACTTCTAATCGGTTGAGACATTGAGGTCTAGGAAAAAAAATTGAAAGAATTAAAACAAAACTAGGAATGAACCATTGAACGGTCGTCCCCAGTATGGTATCCAAAAATATGTTGACGTCAAGGGAATAAAGAGTCCCCAACACAAACATTTCAACCTCTCGTGGGGCTAAGCGGGAAGAGATGGGAATATCACCCTAAGCTTAAATCCTTGGACAAGAATGTGCATTGAAATCCAARCCAAATTTCCCCTAACCTACAATCCAAGCGTGAATTCCTGTTCCTCGTAATTTTACTTTTAATAATATTTGATTTTTATGTAATTTATGATTTTTATGTTTCTATATTGGAGTTTATACATTTGACATAACAAAATTAAATCTAATAAAGTAAATGCAAATAATAAAAAAATCATTTGTTTGGTATTTGTTTTATAAGACGGTATCTAAAACAAAACTAAAAAAGTTAATGTAACTATGTTAGTTTTAAAATGACAAAAAGAAAAGTTTATCAAACATTAGTTTGAAGACTACAAAAGAGTAATACTTTAATGATTTGATATTTTTTATTTTCTTTTAGAAGTTAGGATATGGTAAATAACAAGAAAATCAAAATAGTAAAGAAGCAAAAAAGTTTATACTTATTGAACTAACTAATGAATAAAATTTATATACATGATTTTTAACAAAATAAACATGTTCATAAGTTTGTTTATCTTTTTAATTTTATTTTTAATGTTGTATTAAAAGAAGATGAGTAAAACTGAGAATTTTTAAAAAATAACAAAGAGACAATTTCAGAGTGAAAAAAGAATTTGATTTCATTTAAAATGCTCTCCATACAAATCCTTGAATTTTCGAAATCTACAAGTCTGTGCATATACTAGGGCCAAGTATATGGTCTTTAGCCACTCTAGAACAATGTTACAATAGAAAGACTAAGTGCGAAAAGAAAAAAATAAAGTTGAGCCCAGAAATGGAATGGAGAAATGATGGTGAATCACATGGAGAAACCTGCATATTATAAATTGATTAGCGCTGAATAAAATCGAGCTTGAATACATCAAAGTAACAAGTAAACATTCACCTTATGAAAGCCAACAAGATCATCCTCGCTTTATCTTTTCGTTGCTTCGCAAGACCCCCTGCTGCCAATGATTCGTGAATTCCCGATGAATATGTAAAAGAAGAATGAAATGAAGCAGACCTCACAGTCTCTATAAATTTTCTGCCAAAGTTTTTCTCTAACATAATTTTATTTCTCTAAAATTATCTTCTTCAGAAAAAAAATTCTTTCTTGGGCTAACTGTTGCTAGTTTAATAATGTTTGTTGGGAAGTTGCAATCAATTTAAAGTTAGGGTTGTGTGTGGGATGAAATGAACTGAAGTGGAGAACTGACTTGAACCTCCTCCTTAAAAATAATATAATTTTAATTGCAAAAAAAAATGAAACCGTTATCGAAAAAGGGTTCCTCATTAGATTTGTTTGTCAAACTTAGTGTTTCTCCCATCTGTGTCTTGGAGAATTGGACTCGTGGATGAATGTTAGGGACCTAACCCCTCATGTAGGTAGAATAATATATTTCGATGTAATAAAGGTCAATATTAATAAGGCCTAGCAATAAGGAAGAATAAGTCCAATGTAAGAAGACCTAATAGAAGCTTTTGCTTCTAGAAGGATCTTCCTCTAGATGGTTCTTTTGATAGACATATTTAGTATGAATAGGAGTCGAGGGTATGAGAAATTTTTTCTTGGATATTATTGTAATAGAGATATGCTCTGCTGGAGGTTTCCCCCTCGAAGAGGCAAGTAAACATTTCTCTCAGTAATCAAAGTGCTCTTTCTGGTGTTATTCTGGTATTATTTTGGTATTATTGTGGTGTTGTTCTAGTTATATTGTTGTTCATCTGCCATTTATAGCTATTTATTTATGTTCTGCATACTTTTTTATATCTGGAATATTACAAGTGGTATTAGAGCACCTTCCTCGACAAAAAATTGTGGGTTAATTTTTTTTCATGGTAGAGACGTATTCTGGCGTCTTTAAGCTACAAAGATATGTCGTTACATACATAAACCTGTGGTCAGGGATTCATACACACATGAAATAAAAGTGGTACATAAGCACACATCTGTTGGCCACCCTTGTAACCCCTGTTGGTACCCCTTCGAGTGGTAGTGCATCAAACAACACATGTATACATATCGGCCTATATTTCATGAAGGCCTTCATAGATAAATTGATCAGCCGCCTGACTGCTATAGTGACACCGAGAACAACACTCGGGAAGATACTCTCTAGTACCTGGTTAGTCGGGTAGTATGGCTAAGGGCACGGTCTAGCCTCCTTAGTTGGTGCCCTGAGATATTGGGCCAAGTACTACTGTTGGACCCCGCACGTATATCAGAGAGCTATAGAACAGGGCAAACCCTTGTCTGTAGAACCCTTGGATACCTAACTTTTAGGGACAGAAACAAAAATAAAAATAGACAAGATATATTTCCATGCAACTATGTCTCCTACATTCTAGTTTCCAAATTACTACACATTTCTTCCTGATTAAGCATTTGGGCATTTCATCATTATAGTATTCTTTAGATCGAAGTATAACTCCAGAGGTGTAAAAAAAAAAAAAAAAAGGTTTGGATCCTGTTGGCACCATTATTCGAGACCTATTCCATTGGATTTCTCTCTTCGCTCTTATCACATTCATACCTATCATTTTTCAGCAAATTTTTTGACCCCACCCCCCCCTTTTCAGTTCCCTCGTCATCATGGCCCATACCTGTAGCCAAGACTTGGAAGCTTGCTTCAATACCTTGCACTCTAATATCATAGAGACCCAACAAGAAGTGAGAAATCTCAGTGCCAATATTGTCACCATCAATTAAAACATGCATTCCTCCATCACTACCTCAATCAAGGAACTAAAACAATACATTACTACCCATCTTGAATCTGTCACTATGATGATCTGCACCAAGCTGCATATCCTTGCAGATCGTCCCTTATTTGACCCACCTTTGCATACTGAAGGTGAAACTTCCTCTCATTCCCATAATTTTCAGCCCCGTCACTTTTAGTGTGACCTACGGCTTCCACGTGTGGATGTGACCAAAATTGATGGCTCAGATCCCATTGGTTGGGTAAATCAAATGGAACATTATTTCTCTTTGTACGGAATTACGGATGAGTTGACCAAAATCTAGTATGGTGTTCTCCATATAGATCAAGAACGTTGGCAATGGTGGAAATAGAGAAAAAATGTCTTCCAAGGGTATGTTTCTTGGACACACTTTGTGGAAGAGATTTATGAATGCTTTGACACTGACACCAACCATTTAGGCCATTTGATAAAGTTGAAACAATCTGGCACAATGGAAGACTTTATAACTTCTTTTGAGCGACTGGATTTTTGTACAGAGGGCATGTCCAATGCTTTTTCCAAGAATGTTTTATCAATGGCCTCAAGGATGAGATTCATTCCCATGTCCTCATGGCTCGGTCTCAGAGTCAGGTGGAGGCTACTAAAAGAGATAAGGAAGCACAACATGTTGTCTCTTCTCAAAACCGAAAACCCTCCTTTATTCCTCGCACTAAACCAATAAATCCCACTCCTCCTTCTACTCCACTAAAGATCCAAAAATTGACCATGGCCGAAAATGGTTGAACGCCAACTCAAAGGCATTTGTTATAATTGTGATGAAAAATATTTTCCGGGACACAAGTGTAAGGAACAAAATATTTTTGTGGCCATCTTGGAGGATTTTTCAGAAGAGGATGTTGAAGCTCTCCTTGTGTCTGTGTCACATGAACCCACTGACATAACCGCTCCCTCAGACCCTCCCGAAGTAGAATCAGTAATTTCCCTAAATTCTCTCACTGTCTTCTCTGCTCCCCAAACCCTCAATCTAATTGGTTACATCAAGCATAGGAAGGTCATCATTCTTCTTGATAGTGGAAGAACCCATAATTTTATTCATCACCACATTCCCCAAGAAACTAATTTCTATATCCATGCAGTCAATAATTTCCAAATCATTATTGTCAATGGCAGGTCCATGAAATGTGGAGGGCGTTGTGAAAATGTGTGTCTCCAAATTGGTGACTACCACCTGAAATCTCGCATGTTTTCTATCGACATGGGCAGTTGTGACATTGTGTTGGGTGCAGAATGGCTAAGGACTTTGGGTCCCATTCTCATGGATTTTAAGGAATTAACCATGCAATTCGACCAGGAAGGCCAATAATATAAGTTCCAAGGAATCACCGTCAGTTCCCCAGAGATCATTAGTTCCCATCGCATGGAAAATCTGCTCAAAAAATGTCATTCTGGCGTTATTTCCTAACTCCATGCCATACACAAAACTAAGACACCCCCTGTGTTGCAGGACCTCCAATCCATCCTCTCTAAACATTAAGTGGTTTTTTTCACTCCCCGGGGACTCCCTCCTTCCTGTGGTGTTCATGATCATTCCATTCCCCTTGTCCCAAGAAGCCTTCCTCCCAATATCCGTCCCTATCGTCACCCCTTTTTCCAAAAAAATGAAATCGATAAAATGGTTCAAGAACTGCTCAACGTAGGTGTTATCCTCCCTAGTACAAGCCCCTACTCTTCTCCTGTGGTCATGGTACTTAAGAAAGAAGGTTCTTGGCGCATGTGTCCCGACTTATGTTCCCTCAACAAACTCACCATTAAAGACAAATTTTCCATTCTTGTCATTGATGACCTCTTGGATGAATTGAGTGGTGCCCAATTATTTACTAAACTTGATCTTCGTTCTGGCTACCACCAGATTCGTATGAAAGAGGCATACATTCCTAAGACTTCCTTTAGAACTCATGAGGGCCACTATGAGTTTTTGGTCATGCCCTTTGTCTTGTGTAATTCTCCCTCCACTTTCCAAAGCCTCATGAATCATGTCTTCCATCCTTTTCTTCGTCATTTTGTATTAGTTTTCTTTGATGATATCCTCATCTATAGAAACACCTGGACAGACCATCTTGCTCATGTGGATCGAGTTCTCCATCTACTCTCTCAACACCATCTTTTCCTGAAAAAATCTAAATGTGCTTTTTGCACCTCAAAAGTCGAGTACTTGGGTCATCTTGTTGGCAAGGACGATGTCGGGGTGGATCCTAAAAAGATTGAAGCTATGCAAGACTGGACTCACCCAAAGACTCTCAAAATATTGCATGGATTTCTGGGCTTAACAGGTTATTATTGCAAGTTTGTTAAGAATTATGGAAAGATTGTGGCACCTCTCACGTCACTCCTTAAAAGGAATTCTTTCACTTGGACTCCAACAGTTTCTCAGGATTTTCAAATATTGAATATGGCCATGTGCACCACTCCAGTCCTGGCCCTTCCTGATTTCACAAAGACTTGTGTCTTGGAATGTGATGCTTCAGGGAAAGTAATTGGCATTGTCCTTATGCAAGAGGGTCGGCCTTTGGCCTTTACCAGCAAACAACTATCTGAGAAAAATTTGGGAAAATCAATCTATGAAAAAGAAATGTTGGATATTCTTCATGCCATTGATCTTTGGCACCCTTATCTATTGGGAAACGCTTCCAAATTAAGACGTATCATCAAAGCCTCAAGTATTTTTTGGAACAATGCATTTCCTCCCCAGAGAAACAAAAATGGGTGACTAAGATATTTGGATATGATTATGAGATCATTTACAAGAAAGGAAAAGACAATGTGGTTGTAGATGCACTTTCTCGAAAATATGAATATGAAGGGTCAATTTTTTCTCTCTCCTTCATTGTACCAGATTGGCTCCAAGATGTTCGTCAGGAATGGCTACACGATCCCAAAAGTTTGCATCTGATACAACAATTGTATTCCAATTCTCCAGTTTCCCCAGGGTACTCTTGGCTCCATGATGAGCTTCAATACAAAGGTAGTTTTTATTTAAGTAAACAGTCAAAACTTAAATCCAAGGTACTTTCTGAGCTTCATGCTACACCCAAATCTGGGCACTCTGGGTTTACCAAAACCTATGACAGGGTCAAACGTTCTTTTTTATGGGATGGTATGAAACAATATGTTCGTAATTTTGTGGATGAATGTGATGTGTGTCAACACAACAAGGGAGAAACAATCAAATCTCCTAGAACACTACAACCATTTCCGATTCCACCTGCTATTTGGCGAGATATCTCTATGGATTTTATTGTAGGCTTACCTAAATCGAGAAATAAATCAGTCATCATGGTGGTAGTTGATATTCTTTCCAAGTATGCTCATTTCTGTGATTTTCAACACCCATTTACAACATCCATTGTGGCTCAAATTTCCATGGACCATGTCTTCAATCTTCATGGCATGTTGCATTCTATTGTTCATGATCACGACCCAACTTTCACCAACAATTTTTGGCAATAATTTTTCAAGCTACAAGGCACCCAATTTCATCTCAGCACAACTTATCATCCCCAGACTGATGGTCAAACTGAATTTTTCAACAAGTGTTTGGAAACATATTTGAGGTGTTTTTCCTCGGAAAGGAAAAATCAGTGGGCTCAATGGTTACCACTAGTTGAATGGTGGTACAATACTTCGTACCATACAACTACGTGCATGACTCCTTTTGAAATAGTATATGGATAAAAGCCACCTTCACTTCTCTCATATTTTCTTGGTGTCTCGAAGGTCCAGGCGGTTGACCAAACACTTACAGTTCAAGAGGCTATTATTCATATCCTCAAAGAGAATTTGGTCATGGCCCAGAATCGCATGAAGCAAAAAGCAGATCAAGGTTTCTATGAACATCAATTTGCAGAAGGGGATCATGTGTTTCTTCTACGGCAACCTTATAAGAAAAATTCCCTCAAGGTTGACCATTATCAGAAACTGGCACCCAAATTTTATGGTCCTTATACCATTCTCAAGCGCATGGGATAGGTGGCCTATCATTAGTTTTCCCCAGTCATTCTAAGCTCCATCTTGTTTTACATGTTTTCTGCTTAAAGAAGGTGATTAGAACTAAGTGCCAAACTCAAACATACATTCATGAGTTGGACGAAGAAGGCTCCATTTATCTACAACCACAAGCAGTTTTGGACCAACGTGAGCGTCATTTACGTCAAAAAAACATCAAGGAAGTGTTAGTCCAGTGGAAAGATACAACTCCAACAAATGCCACTTGGGAACCAACTACCATTCTGCAACAATTTCCACGTCTCAAGCCTTGAGGACAAGGTTGTTTTTAAGGGGGAGGACATGTTAGGGACCTAACCCCTCACGTAGATAGAATAATATATTTCAATGTAATCAAGGTCAATATTAATAAGGCCTATAAATAAGGAAGAATAGGTCCAATGTAAGAAGACCTAATAGAAGCTTCTGCTTCTAGAAGGATCTTCCTTTAGATGGTTCTTTTGATAGACATATTTAGTATAAATAGGAGTCAAGGGTATGAGAAATTTTGTCTTGGATATTATTGTAATAGAGATCTGCTCTGTTGGAGGTTGCCACCTCGAAGAGGCAAGTGAACATTGCTCTCAGTAAAAGTTCTCTTTCTGGTGTTATTCTAGTATCATTTTGGTATTATTGTGGTGTTGTTCTGGTTATATTGTTGTTCATCTGCCATATCTATCTATTTATTTTTGTTCTGCATATTTTTTATATCTGGAATATCACAATCAAATCCTCTAAAGGCCCGAATCTCTAATGTTCAATTAAATACATGTTGTATAAGATCCTAAGCGTTGTCACGTACAAGATGTCAATTAGAGCCACTTTCAGATATATGAGATGAATTTGGTGCCAAACAATATCTTTTTTGCACCAAAAAAAAAACGATATATATAATCAAAAGTTCAAGCGCTGTCTAAAATTTGATCAATCCAGGAAAGAGGTGGAAGATTGCGAGAGTAATTCATAATTATCCGGGAGTGGTATGGTAAAATTTTGTACCACAAAATTTTTATGTTCAGGAGATACAATCAAGTACACATAAAATGTCCATTCCATCTATAATGAGAAGGAGTTTGTTAGTTATACAACCAAAAGGGTTTTTTCATTGATTCAACATTCTTCAGTACCCAACTCGATTACAATTTGAGATTCCAGGAAACGTTAACAACTATACAAGATCTCCTCTTCCTTCTCGCAACTAGTAGAATTTAAAAATTGCATTTCATAATGAGATATAAACTATAATCATACAAATTTGTTGTCTTCCTGTTGTTGTAATTTTAATTTGCAATTCATGATAATTAATAATAATTATATCACAAATTTTCCAAACATATTCAGTATCCAAATATATCAATCTTTAATACAAAGAATTAACCATAAAACATTGTAACCAGCAATGATGATGGCCTCGTGATGATCCTTGGAAATTGGCATTCCTTTCATCTTCTCGCCTTCTAATCGACAAGACTTCATCAATACCTCCCAGCCAATGCTAGGGGTACTCTTCTTCCCCCATATCCCCCTGAGCCACAAAGGGGCCACACACAAACACAACCAGAATCCTCTAGCTCCCAACTCGCCTCGCAAGGTAGAGCCACCACTCTCTCTCTCAAGCTGGGTATCCCAACTCTAACAAGTAAAACCAGCCAGAATTTTTATAGCATAACCTTACTCATAACCAGTGTCCCACTTTCTTCCTCTCAGTCATTTGTTTTATAGAATTTCCTTAGTGAGACCTTGTCATTTTCACATATAATTCATTTTTTTTTAAATTAATTAGGAATTATTCCCCCCATACACTTGTCACTCATTCCCTTAGTTGCACAAGTAAATCCACAATTTAATTTAATTAAAAGTCAATTTCCCTCACTCATCCTAAAAGCACTCCTAAAATCACTCCTAGTTGTCCCTTTATTCCCTTTACTCCCAATTAATGGTTAACGCCTTTCTAAACTGAGTTGAGTTAAAATAGGAATGTTCTCTAGTTAGACTAGACTCTAGATGCATTTCTATGCATACCCATTCCTTTAACTTTATTCCATTTTATCTTAAATTCCAATTCGGTAATTACTTGCACAAGCGTATTAAATCACTCTTTTATATTTATTTATATTTTTATTGATTCTTAAATTGATTTATTTCATTCCCCTCATTATTTACTTTAAAAATTAGTTTTTAGTCTTCTCACTAACTTAGACTTAGGCTTAGTTAAATTTTTATTTGCACGAGCTTAGACCCTTAGGGATTATGATTAATAAATTCATTCTTAAATTAATTAATTAATCTATTAATTAATTCGACAATGCTCAAGATTTTACAAAGTTTAACATTCACTCAAATTTTTCTAGGCCACCTAGATTCATTGACTCAAATTTTATTTACACAACATGCCCTTCAAGACGCACTCTATGCTCCAAGGGTGTCACTCGCCTTTGATTCAAATTTTAATTACGTGACGTTCTCTTCAATATGCACTCTGTGCTCCAAGGGTGCCACTCGCATTTGACTGGTTTTGGTAGTTGTCCAACCCTTGAAGTCAATACTCCATTTAGGTGACCTTGTGAGAGACTAATGGATTCTAAGGAATAAGGACCATGCCTTATTGTGCGCCCCGTATAAATCTTCATGAGCGACTGTCTCAATCTTCCCTCACGGCATCGTGGATCTCTCGAACTAGGTAATCGTTAACCTACAATTTGAGCCACAGCGGGAGTTCTAGTAGGATGAGACATGGATGCTGCCACACCTCTCTCTCAATATCTGGTTTTTGTGCATGGCCCCTTTACTCCTTATGTGAGTCATATTAGCAATAAATAGTTGAAATTCATCCATCAACAAAACATTGTCAATGATCCATAAACAACATCATAATATACTCAATCATATGTCACATATGCATAAATGAAATACTCAAACCAATACAATCCACTCCCTGACTCAATCCGGAGTCCAAGGAGGTCCATTGATGCCATCAACATCCTCAATCTGTCAAGTGTCCTGCACACTCAAGGGAAAATCATCAATAGCATATGTCAATACATAGATATCAAATAACATAACATCATAATCCATCAACATCATCATAAGAATCCATAAGCGAAACAAACAACCATATACTAAAACCGAATCACTTGCACACAAGTGTCCTTAAAGAATAAGTCAATAACATGTGCTCGCAAGAGCGGGATGTTACATTTACCCATATAAAGGAGGTGTCTTCACACCCAGTATAACATCCTTCACCATAGAAAGATCATATTTCTTCAAAATCCATGGGATATCACCTTCTTCAAAATACCAAGAGGGACCAGCCTCTCCTCTAGTTTTGTTTCTTGGCCAATGTCTCTTTCTATTATTTGAAGCAATAAGATCTCTCCTAACAACCAATGTGTCGCTTTTATTCCATGATATGTGCCAACATAAAGAAGATGAAACATTTTTTAATATATGCATGGGATATAGTAAGTGGCCAATCTTAAGATGCTCCCAATATGGAAGCTCATAAAATACATATTTCCTTTTCATCCTAATGGGAATTTTTTCAATATAGGTGTCAAAAAATTCAGGATTATCGAAAATAGATTCCCTCTTTGAATCAAAGTATTTTTCCATTTCCTTCTCCTTCTCTATGGCATATGCTCTATTCCAATCTATGGGTGTCATTATTTCATGTCTTCGAGTTCTCTCTAGTTTACCATTGAAAGCATATGCATCTCTTCTATAAGGGTGGTCTTCTAGGAGGAATACCCTCGTACAGTCGTACATCAGTTTTCATAGGTCATTGGACCACTTAGCCTTTATAGAAGGTCCACAACATTTACATCCATGATACCCTTTTGTTACAAGATCTACTATGTTAACATATATATATAGAATGTTAGTGTCAAAATTATAGTTTCACCAAATGAAGTATGTCAAATAAAGTTACAAATATAAACAAATCGATGAACTTGCTTACCAGAAAAAAATCCTAGTCCTGGATAATCGTGTGTGGTGTACACACATATTCCATACAGTGTAAAAGACCTCTCCATTGGGATGGGTCTTGATACATCATATACATGTATCCCTTCCCATAATTTCTTAAATTCATCAATCAGTGGTTGGAGGTAGACATCCATTATCTTCACTTGTCTTCTACTCGGGACTATAAGAGCCAGCATAAGTTGTTCATTCTTCATGAACAACCATGGGAGGATATTATTAATGATTACTACCAATGGCCAAACAAAATATTTGGTGTTTTGGAGGGAATACGGTTTAATTCCATCCTTATCTATGCATATTCAGAGGCTTTGTACTTCATCCTTTAATTTATCAGGCCATGCATCCTCTATATGCTTCATGGCTATTGAATCTGCCAGGATTCGCATAACTCTTGGCTCGCTTATATGTGAGGCATGCCACCCTTGCAACATGGCTAATTTTTTGCAACAAAAGAGCCTTTGAATCCTTGTAATTGTAGGCATGTGCCTCAATATATTATGAGGAGGACCATGTACCTTACCGTTGTTTTTTTTATTTATGGTACCTGTCATTCCCACATTATGGACATATGTCTTTGTCTACATGTTCATTTTTGTATAGAAAACAATCATTCAGACATGCATGGTATGATATGTACTCAACACCCAACATTTTCATCATTTTCTTTTCCTCTACGCAACTATTGAGCAAGTGATTGTCACTTGGAAGTACCTTATCTTTGAGTAACATGCAATTAGTGGGAAATAAAAATTCACACTATCATTAAGCATGAATAAAGTCAATCCTTTATCTTCATTGTGTGACAATATTCCTTAAAACTTTACGAAACTTAATGGTTAGTTACCTCAAAAGTGTCGACAAACACGGGTCTGACATACCATACATTGCTTTCAAGTTTTACAATAACATTGTTGTCCCTAGTTGGGTAGACCTTGCATACCCCTGTACTGGACCAAATAGAGGGGTGGTGGAAGCAAATTTTAGGATTTTGTAGAAGGTATCTACGAAATTAGTGTCATCCCCTAGTTCATTTTTCTAGAATGCATCTAACAACACTCCCTCCATGGCCTAGGTATCTTGCAATAAATCATCCATACCAACCTCTATATCATTGCCTTCATCCCCAACATGTGAAGAACTAGTGTTACTCTCAAGGTTTTGAATTGGTGACTCAAGATGTAATGGGAATTGAATAGGTGGTTGTTTCAACCATTCTTGGTATGCTTCCTCTCCAAGATCTTTTTTATTTGAAGCAATATCATGACTTGACATCGTAGTGGGGTGAAATGGTACATGGTGGACAGGTCGGTCATCATCAGAATCCTAATTGTAAAAATATTGAACATCACATTGATAATATTAGTAACAAAATTATTTTAATATGTTCAAACATTATACCAAACACTTATTAGAAGCATGGACATTTTTTCCTAATAATAAACATTAAACCAACCAATTTATAAAACAAATGTCGAATTAAGAAATATATTAACATTAGTTCCATTGAAAATCCAAAAACACAATTACTCAATTGTCTTTTTCTTATGCCCTATGGGGTTGTCTACATAAAGAGATCAAATTCACGGTGTAATATTGTTGACCCAACCTGGTTGTTGGAAGATGGCATGTTAGGATTGGTAGGGTAAAGAATTTTTCCATTTTCATAAAACATCTTCTTGTGGTATCTTTCTCCTGATAATAGATTGCATAATTTTGGGACCACGGGAATATCTTGAGCATCTAAACTCGATCCTGAATCTTGATCCTAAAAAATTCAATGAACAACTATTAAACCGCACCTGCATACATGACGTAAATTCAATGATATAAATGAATTATCAATAAAATATAGACGTATTTCAATATGCATGAGAGAACTTGAAGGATTTCCAAAGATATTGAATGAGGCGACGCTGGAATCTGAAGAATTGCCCATTTGATATTATAAATTTTTTTCCTACATTTGAGCCAAAACCGTCATCTTGGGTAGCATAGAACAATCTAAATCAAAAAACAACTTTGAATAACTTTTATAACTTGAAAACACACTTAAAAATTATTGTTTTTTTCTACAATATCAATGTTTTTTTTCACCGAGCTATACAAGAAATCTCAATTTGGATTTACAAAATCTAAATAGTTACTCAATCACTGAAAATATCCTCCTCGAAAATAGAAAATGTGAATTTGATGCCCATCCCCTCTCTCACTCTCTTCCTCCTACTCTCCCTATATCCCCCCCCCTCTCTCTCTCTTGCATCTACCCCTCTCTCCCCCTCACTAGGTATACCCCTCCCTCTCTCACTCATTGTATCCCCTTCCCTTTATCTCTCCCCCATCGATGTGTTTTATGATTTAAAGATGCATCGGTGTGTATGTATAAACAAAACACCTCGGTGCGTTTAATTCATATAAGCATTGAAGACTAATCTTTTTTATTTCCTCTGCAAAGAAAAACCTCTGCAAAATTTAAATATGGATGTTTTCATTTGCATTGTGCAAATTCAACCATATTATGGTGTGTTATTACTTACACACCACCCCGGTGCGTTATTAATTACACTTCGCGCTGGTGCGTTTCAAACTGTATAGTGCACCGACTGAAGCAAGTTAAAAAAAATAATCTGCACTTACTATCAATACTTAGAAATTTATTAAGAAAATAAATCAGTGCATTATGCATACTACACTAGTGAGATACTCATGGAATAGCGCACCGAAAAATGTAACTTTTGGAAGAAAAAAAACATGCATTTAACATCAATGCAACGAAATACACAACGAAAAAATGAGTGGGAATTTGAGTTTTTGTGTTTATAAATGAAAACCCTATTCATTGTTTTATTGTTTGCCAAACTTTAGAGAGGATATTTGTGCAACAAATATTTATTAGCAAATATTTCCAAGTGGCTCTTCAAAAAATATCTACCCACTTGGAAATATTT
>JASDQU010013013.1:356134-377240 GCA_032191745.1 Picea mariana | reverse complement strand
TATATGGTTTCATTTTATTAATCATCTTGATCATTCTCCTGTTTAATTCAAACAATTTTTAGTGCATTCCCAAACAAAAAGAAAAGGGTTTCATAGTTACCTTCAGTATTGGAAGCCCTAATTTCTTGACTGTTCTTTTTCTTTCTCCTTCTATATTTCACAAGAAGGATAAACACACCGGAGTGTTTTTTATGATATTAAGATTTAGGGCGTTTTTATTATATTAATGTACAGGTGCCTTTTATTATAGTAATGCATCAATGCATGTTAATCAATACCACACCAATGCATGTTTGTCAATACCACACCGGTGCATTTTGAAAATAACAACACCAAAAAAAAACCTCCACTACAACCTCTACCCACCCAAATTATTTTAGTTATATGGAGAATCTGCTAAAACATCTGCAACCGATAGAGGAGGTTGTAGTGGAGGATTTTTTGAAAAACATTCCAAATTTTGTAACACTAAAAACCTTTGCAAAAACCTCCACTATAAGGTGTTCTCCTTGTAGTGAATACATCTCAACTACTTGCACGGATCTCTATAACTCATGTATTTATTAATACAACTAATTGTAATCTAGAGAATCACACACTCATGGAGTGATGCATCCTTGATCCGTACCAATTCCCTCATGTTTAGGTAGAAAGTGTCCCTACTTTCTCAAAAAGTTGAGGGAAATAAGTCTGAAAATCTATCTTGGAAAACCATTTATCCCAGGTAGGACACTTCCCTTTGCATGCAACAATACAAGAAGATCGTTGTTTTTATATAGTGGAGCGGGTGTGCACATCTAGCAAATTTTGTTCTACACAAGGAGGCTGGAAATATAAAATGGTATATGTGGGCTAGAATTCCTAAACTTCATGTTCCAAAGGTGTAGGTTCATACATATTAAGATCATTGACATTGACCACATTGTAATTGTTTGACAGATGGTTGTCATTGATGTCAACCCTTGGAGAGTGATATTGGAGATTGATGTCAACCCTTAGAGTTTGGTGTCAACCCTTGGAGAGGTCCATATATGTTGGACAGTTGATTGACACTTGTATGATCAAGATTGATGGTGAGTTAGTTGGATACATTTTATGTAGTCTACATTCAGCCCCAAAGATGTGGTTATGGGACCCAAAGTTGATTAAGGAATATGGACATGAAGGACAGTGAAATTGCAGGTATGACTATCATAGATGGATAGTAAACGTTGTGCCATTCTCATTGATATGTGGTATGCCACATGGTTCCTCACAGTTAGGGAGATATGGCCTTGTGAAGTTGGAATCCCCAAAGAATGGGAACGAAGCCCCTAGTTGGTTACAATTCTTAGTCAAAGGGTAAAGTGGTTGCAACAAGGAGAGAGGTTACTATGAAAAATTATATAAACACCTCAAGGAGTCTCTCATTAGTACACTTACACACTTACAATTGAATATCTATCTTGTGATTGTTATGGTATAGTATTGTGATATTTTGGCTAGTTTGTGACAATATTTTTCTGAGGTTACGAAGGAAGGTCGAAGGTGAAAGTCTTGGAGTTGCAACAATCTTGAGTACCCCTATTTTATGAGGTATCCTGAAGTTGCAAATCAGAAGGGCTCGGATGTACGTGAATTGCAGTGGAGGAAAGTGCAGATATCCGCAAGTTGTAGAAGAGTAAGTCACGTATATGTAAAAGGACTTGTGAATGGTTGTGAAGGGATGTTGGTACCAGGTTGCTAAGGACTATGGAAGAGTTACAGGTTAGTTTACAATACAACAGGTTAGCTACATGATCAGAGGCAAATATTAAGGGTTATGGTTATGGTGTTATGGTACATGCATGGTGATGATAGTATGTGATATGGTACATCTTGATGATGTTATGGTACATTGATTAGAAGCATTATTGGCTATCTTGGTGTATGGTTTGGTTACATGTTATGGTGCATACTTAAGGCTTGGTATATTGTGTTATGAGGTTCCATCTTGGTGATATTGAGGAGCATACTTGAGGCATGTGTTTGTGAGCTTTGGTTTATGAATTGAGGCACATCATTGGATGCACAGTATATGTTGGTTGAGGTCTACTTGGCGAGATACATTGTTGGTTCATATCTTAGTTATTAGCATATGGTGTATGGCATGATATGGTATATGGTTGAGACACTTGTTATTGTGCATGATTGATACATGGTATGGTATAGAATTGGTACATGGTATGGTGTTGATGATTGATGGTTGATGTGCCTAGTTGGAACATGGTACGGTTGATGGTATAGGTTGAGGTGCATGGTTCATGCACATTTTGGTACAAGTGTTGGTGCATGGTTGATGCACTTTTTGTGGTACAGGTTGTGGTACATGGTTGATGGTACAGGTTGAGGTACAGGTCAATGCATCGTTGATACATGGTACAAGTTGGTACTTTGTTGAGACACATATCTTATGATGGTATGTGATGATCTTGGTACATGCTTGGTAGAGGCATGTGTTGGTGTTGTTGACCATATGGTTTGAGATATTCTCTTGGTGATATTGGCATGAGTTGCATGAGGATGAGAGTGGATTTGGTTTTGTGGATGAGACAGTGATCGGTTGGATAGGTTATTGTGATAGTGGTTGATGTGACAGTAGTTGATGTGACAGTGACAGTGGCAGTGAAAATGACAGTGACAGTGACAGTGGCAGTGATTGTGGTAGTGAAATTTGGTCTACACTTATACTTTTGGGTGGAAGGATGGGGAAATGAAAGGGGGTTGTATCCTCCTTCCAGTTGGAGATGGGGAATCAGGGAGTTGGAGCTTCCTTCAGATTGGAGCCTAAGAAATAGGTGGTAGTAGCCACCTTATGGTTGGATTCGGAGAACCCAGGGGGTTGTAGCATCCTTCTAGTTGGAGCCAGAGAATTCAGGTAGTTGTAGCTTCCTTTAGGTTGGATATTGAGAATAGGGGGTTGGAGCCTCCTTCTAGTTAGCTAGAGAATTTCAAATTCGGTGCTTCTTATGAATGAATTCTTGATATATATAAGAAAGAATTATGTTGTTTTCTCCCATTTGGGTTTCCATGTAAATAATGGTGTATTGTGTTCTTGATGTGATGTTGATGTGATACTACTTATGTTTACATGATTATGATATATATATGATACATTGATGATATATTGTTGAACATCGTTGTTAAAGAAAAAGAATATATATTGTGGTTGGAGACGGAGAATCGGGGAGTTGGAGCTTCCTTCAAGTTGTATCCTAAGAACTAGGTGGTTGTAGCCACCTTCTGGTTGGAGACGGAGAACCCAGGGGGTTGTAGCCTCCTTTTGGTTGGAGCTAGAGAATTCAGGGAGTTGTAGCTTCCTTCAGGTTGGAGCCTGAGAATAGGGGGTTGGAGCCTCCTTCTAGTTTTAGCTAGAGAATTTGGAAGATAGTGTTTCCTATGAATGAATTCTTGATATATATAAGAAATCATTATGTGGTTTTCTCCCATTTGGGTTTCGATGTAAATATTGGTGTATTGTGTTCTTGATGTGATGTTGATGTGATGCTACTTATGTTTACATGATTATGATATATAGATGATACATTGATGATATACTGTTGAACATTGTTGTTAAAGTAAAAGAATATATATTGTGGTTAAAAGTGGTATAAATTGCTCATACAGATTCAACCCCCCCCCCCCTCTCAGTATTCCAACAATAATTTCCTTGCTGAGATGGGATATCCAAATGATATAGGCATTGTCCCCAATTTCTTGAATGATATTATAGGGACAATATATAATGTGCTTGAGCTTATGATAGTGTTGACCCTTGAAGTGATTTTTGTCTAAATGTAACCAGACATGATCAACCACCTTAGAATGCACTAGCACCCTATGATGATCTTGGAAATTCATGTAACAAACTTGAGAGGATTCTAATGTTTTAACAACTAAAGAGTGAATTTGTGCCAACTTTTGAACAAAAGTGGAAGTGTTATGTTTCTCCTTGTGCTAAAGGGAAGAAGTGAGTATTGGAAAAGTGGAATGGATATCATAAGGGGCCAATGATTGATAGCCATAGCATGCCTCAAAATGATAAAAACATGTAGAAACACTATTTTCTCTATTGTAAATGTGATGAAGAACATAGAGATAAATGTGCCATTGTTTATTCTTGGTGTAATAGATGTGAAGGGCATGTATCAAGTTGTGGTTAACCACTTTTGTATGTCCATCAGTTTATGTGTGGAATGTTGTAGAAAAATGAAGTTGAAAACCTAAAGGTGCCTCAACATTTTCCGGAATGTTCCAATGAAACATTAGTCCTAGTCAAAAACAATGTTGAGAGGTAGATCAAAGTCTGACTGGACATGAGAGAAAAAGAGGTCATGATCAGTATGAAGAATAGTTTCCTTACCTAGGATATATTGATGCCACTGCTTTAATTTTTTCTAAAGAGTGTAAAAATATTTTTCACGTGTGTTATAGTTGAGCTTAGCCTCAAACAGTGTTTCACAATGACAAGTTACCAAGTGGTCTCCCTATTTTAGTACAATTCCTATGGAAAATTGAGAATAATTTTCCCTTATCTCAAACGATTGTTGGAGATCAAAAAGGTGTAGAAAAATATCAGAGAAAAAAGGATTTATTTAACTTCTAAAACCTCTCTACTATAGATTTGGACCAAGTGAAGGTGGTCATATTAGAAATCTAATGTAGAGGGTGTGCTATGTGATAGAAGTGAGAAATGAATCAGTGGTAAAAATTTAGTCCACATGGAAAATTATTCAAAGTGATTGTTATAGTAGGGAATAGCCAATTAGTAAGAGATTTGACCTTGGTAGGGTCAACATGAAGGCCCACTCAATCAATGAAAAATCCTAGATACTAAATGGAATTTTACCCAAAATTTTATTTTTTTCCATTTTACTTGCAATTTGTGAATGCACAAAAGTTCCATCACTAAGCAACATGTTGTCGGTTCTCTTCCCAGGTTTGACTAAATATTAGAATATCATACAAATAAATCACCACAAAATGACCCAGATGGGAACAAAAAATATGACATTAATCAGCCTCATAAAAGTTGTATGGGCCCTAATGAGACAAAATTCATAACTAGCCATTCATATAAGCCAAACTTTGTTTTAAAATGTTTTTTTCCAAGTGTCCCTAGGATTCATGTGCACTTGGTGATATCCTGCAGTCAAGTCTAGATTTGTAAAGAAATTGGAACCCTTAATATGGTTGAGGAGGTCATCAATTTATGGCAAATGATAGTGATTCTTAATGGTGGCTTTGTTGAAAGAATGATGCAGGAGCATCGCCAACATCAAGCGAGTGTGGGGCAAGCGCAACACATTTTGAGCACATGATAAATTGTTTAAAACTTTTGAAGATTGGATGCGCCAAACTTAAATGTGATAGTTAAGGAGAGGCGTACTTATATATTGTAAAGGACCTTGAGCGATCCGCTCTCGTCCATAGTAGGTAGAAATCATTTATGTTAGTAGGTAGCTTTGAATTCTCTGATGCGATAGTTTTAGGAATGTAGGGAAAATGGATATAGACACCCTCATTGTGTAATTGTAACATAGAAGAAGAAGGAAGAGAGCATAGAAGAGAAGCAGAGAGCTGTGTAACAGACTCCATGTACAGAAGTTCTGAATTAATACAAAGAAGTTGTGATTCAGACTCATGGTGTCCATATATTCTCTGTGTATGCATATTTGAATGTTATGCTCATGAATGTTTTACTCTTCCTGTCATGCAATTTCTTTTATGCTATGTGTGAATGATTTCTTGTTGAATATTTGAAATCGAAGAGGAAAGGGTAATGAAATGAGTTTCAATTGTTTCTCTATCTGAGAAAAAGTTCCTGCAAGGAGTGCAGTTGAATTGTCCACAAGGAGTGTGTTGAAAAACGGTTCAGAGGTTCGTCTCTGAAAGCTCAGGAGAGATAGCGTTTGTTCTCATATTCACATAGAGGTGCACTCAGGTATAGGAGTCGTGCAACGGGTGTGCAGGCCAAGGAAAACCTCAGAGTTTCGAACCTAAGTAAAGGATTGAGAGACCATTGCTGCAGAGCATGCGCAAGGTCGAAGAGCATTCAACACTTCAAGTGTTTGGAGGTTGCCGCAAGGAGTGCGTGCAAGGGTCTTCTTTAAGGCTCGAAGTCGTATGAAAGCTCAGGAAGGATAAAGCCTTTGGAACTATTGAAGGCAGTACAAAGAGTTGGTGCATATTGAGTGATTAGAAGGCATCAGAGTTTTGTGTCACAGGTGGATAAGTCCGAGAAAGAACCCTTGGTTCACTGCGTAGGAATCGTCGGGGGGAAGAAATAGACGAACAGAATCCTGTGTAGAGAATTAGCGAAATCCCGTCAACTGTCCGATCTGACAAAGAAGCGAGGAGGTTACGGTTGTGTCCGGAGTCCAATCTCAGGGGATCATGAGCCATTGGATCCTCACATAGTTACCCGTCAACCGTCCGATTTGGCAGGAGTTGAACAGGGTTTTGAACCCTCGTAAGCAGACTGAAAACCCCGAAAGGCATCGGGATATCGAGGCGTCTGGGTTCAGGATATCGGAAACCTCGTGGACAAGAGATCGGGTAAATCCGTAGTGAAAACCCCGATACAAATCAGAACTGTCCATTTGTTGGGACAGGTGGCAGGAATCGAGAACCATCGGCATATCGGAAGTTTAGAGACCAAGAGTCTGAGACCCTTTGAGTTACGAAACAGCGAGAGGATCTTAGGAAGGACACGTGTTGTGTGATCATTCAAATTGGTGATTCAGTCATCGGGACTCACATAAGTAAGTGGTTTGACTTTGCATTTGGCGAAGTCCGAGGCTTGATCTGAACCATCCATCCAATAGGGACGCGTGTCGAAAATCTGAAGAAGACGGGGTTCGGTGTTTCATGAATCCTAGAGACAGGAAACACTTTCATTTCATAGTTGCGAAGTCCGAAATTCCAGAAGGAGGAAAGTTCCATTATGGGGCCCAGCTAACGTCATCTTGTCATAACGGGGAATCAGGAATTTCCACGGCGAAAACCCTGAGCAGACCTGAGACGTCCATCGGTTAGGACGTGTGGCAACAATCTCAACTTCCAAGAAAAGTCCCGAAAGAGAATTCATATCGAGATTCAGAGAATCGGGGATCCGGAGGACAAGAGGTCACATACACTTCGACATCAGAAACCCCAAAATCCTGAAAGGTGATAGGACTGCGGTCATATAAAGGGAGGTCGTATGGACCTGAAAGTCTAGCCCAGGGGATAACTGAAGTTAGAGCACATTGGGATATTGGAGATCGAGGAATCGGGAAGGCAAAGGTTGGCGACATCGGGGATTGTGAAACCCTGAATCCCGAATTTTTATTTTCCTGTCGTGAAGAGAACAACGATCGAGCCTAGAGGCTGTAAGGAGCAGAAAAGACCTATGGGTCAATTTTAATAGAGATTCTAGTGGAGAATTGAAGGAGCCACTCCGGCTCGAGGGAAAAATTAGAATGATCCTTAAAGACCGGGAGGTCAGTGCAGAGGCCTTTGCCGAGGCAGAGAGCTAATAACCTGCATCAGGTTTGGTATCAGAGCACAGAAAGGATTCCTTGCTTTCTATAGGAAGGAAAAGGAAAATTTCGCCATGCCACCTAGAAGAAGAGACATGCAAACACCCGATCCGCCATAGGAAAGGGAATTACCAAGAAGAAGAGGTAGGCAGATGCTTGACCCAGCCATGGAAAGAGAGATGTGTGATTTACGCACCAGACTTGAGGACATGGAGACAGCACAGAGACGCATAGTCGGTATTGGGGATCTTAGTGATTCCGAAATTAAAAATGAAGTTGAACATGAAGAAGAAGAAGTTGCAGCAGAAGATGTCGCCAATGAACGCTTGATAAGAGCTGTTGCAAGAATGGGTGCAAGAGMAAAAATGGACATCCCAGTTTATGAAGGAAACCTGGATGTTGAAGAGCTTCTAGACTGGATTAGAGCCCTAGACACATACTTTGAATATGAATATGTCGAGGAAGACAAGAAGGTCAAGCATGCTGTCATGAGATTAAAGGGACATGCAGCATTGTGGTGGGATGAACTACAAGCTGACAGACGCTGCAAGGGAAAGCAGAAAATCAAGAGTTGGGACAAGATGATTGCGAAGATGAAGGAAAAATTCATCCCCAGGGATTACCAGATTACTCTGTTCAGGAGGATGCAGAACCTGAGA
This sequence comes from Picea mariana, assembly GCA_032191745.1. Taxonomy (NCBI): domain Eukaryota; kingdom Viridiplantae; phylum Streptophyta; class Pinopsida; order Pinales; family Pinaceae; genus Picea; species Picea mariana. The sequence continues at coordinate 369,040 of JASDQU010013013.1, read as the reverse complement.
CAGAAGCCAATGACAGTGAAAGAATACACTGAAGAATTTTACAGGCTGAACATCAGGGCAGGTCATCGGGAAAGCGATGATGAAAAGGTTGCCAGATACATGAATGTCCTGAGGTATGACATTCAGGATGAGATGAGCATGGTGACCATCCGAACGATGGAAGATGCTTATCAGATGGATCTAAAGGCTGAAGAGAAGCTGAGCCGAAAGCAGGGTCAAAGAGGCCAAGGCAGAAGTCAAGCCAGGGGAAAATCAGTCGTCCAAGATAAAAATCAGAAGCCCAAGGAGGACTGGAAGAAACCTCAGACTCGAACTGAGAGAGGTGGAAGCTCAGAGCGAGGGCGATATGTTGAACAGAGAGGACAACATACTGAGCAAAGAGGAGATTATGCTGATAATAATACTTTTCCTCGTACTAGAGGTAGAGGAAGAGGAAGAGGTGGAGTGATAAAATGCTTCACGTGTGGAAAGAATGGACATAAATCTTATGAATGTCCAGATAAAAAGAAAGAGGGTGGAGAGACTCACATCGTCGAGGCACAAAGGCGAGATGTTGAGATAGAAGATGCTGAAGGCGGAAGATCACTGATGATGTGAAAAGTTCTCTTAATACCAGAGAAGGAGGTGGAGAGCTCAGCCCAAAGAAACAGACTTTTTCGGACTGCTTGCAAAACCAAGGACAGGGCATGCAAGGTCATTGTGGACAGTGGTAGCACAAATAATCTTGTTTCGACAGAGATGGTAGAAAAGCTGGAGCTGGAGACGAGTGAACATCCGAGTCCATATAGAGTTTCATGGCTACAAAAGGGACATTAGGTAAATGTCAGTAAACAATGTTTAGTTGAACTTAAGATAGGAGGATATAATGATAAGATACTATGTGATGTTATTCCTATGGATGTTTGTCATCTATTGCTAGGTAGACCATGGCAATATGACAGAAATGTGATTCATGATGGGAGGATGAACACATACACCCTAGAAAAAAATGGGAGAACTCATATGTTGCTTCCAATCAAAGATAAGGAAGTGACACCTGAAGTAAGTAACACTGTACTTCTCATGAGTGGGAAGGAACTCCTTACCGAGGTCAAAAAGAAGGAGAAACCGCAGTTCATTGTGTTCAGAAAACCGAGAATTGTTTTGACCAGCACAAGAGTGGACGAATTACCATAAGAGGTTCAGAAACTATTGGAAGAGTTAGCTGACATAATAGTGGACAAACTACCTCATTCGTTGCCACCAATCAGAAGTGTGTGTCACCATATTGATCTCATACCTGGAGCCAGTTTTCCAAATAAAGTCGCGTACAGACTAACGCCGCAAGAGAATGAAGAGGTCAAAAGACAAGTCCAGGAATTGTTGGACAAAGGGTTGGTTAGAGAAAGCTTGAGCCCATGTGTTGTTCCAACAGTACTCAGTCCAAATAAAGACGAAGGCTGGAGAATGTGTATTGATTCAAGATCCATTAACAAGATAACCATAAGGTATAGATTTCCATTGCCAAGGATGGATGATTTGATGGATTGCTTAAGTGGAGCAAAGTATTTTTCAAAGATTGATTTGAAAAGCGATTATCATCAAATCCGCATGAGAGAAGGTGATGAGTGGAAAACAACCTTCAAGACTAACGAAGGGTTGTATGAATGGCTTGTTATGCCATTTGGCTTAACAAATGCACCAAGTAACTTTATGAGGTTGATGAACGAAGTCTTGAAAGAATTCATCGAGAAATTTGTCATTGTGTATCTGGATGGCATACTGATTTTCAGTAAGACAAAGGCAGAGCATCTAAAACACTTAGCTACAGTAATGAAGAGATTACAACAAGAGAAGCTACTTACAAACATGAAGAAATCCTCATTCATGAAGACAGAACTCATCTATTTGGGATTTGTTATTTCTACAGACAAATTGAGGATGGATCCAGATAAGGTGGAAGTGATCAAGAATTAGCCATCACCGAAGAACATATTTGAGGTGAGAAGTTTTCACGGATTGGCTAGTTTCTACCGGAAGTTCATCAGGAATTTCAGTGGAATTAGTGCAGCGATGATGGACACAGTGAAGAAACGACACAAATCTTTTCACTAGATAGAAGAGGTTGAGAAGAGTTTTAATCTGTTGAATAGGAAGATTACGGAACAACCAATTCTGGTGTTGCCAGATTTCCAAAAGACATTCCAAGTGAAATGCGATGCAAGTGGATTTGCAATAGGGGCAGTCTTGAGTCAAGAGGACAGGCCGATAGCATATTTCAACGAGAAGCTGAATGAAGCGAAGGTGAATTACTCCACATATGACAAGGAGTTCTATGCTATCATCCAGGCATTGAAGAAATGGAGGCATTACTTGATTCCCAAAGAGTTTGTCTTATACGGTGACAATCATGCACTGTAGTTTGTAACTCAACAGGAAAAGTTGAATCAGAGACATGTTAAATGGGTTGAATATATGCAAAATTTCACTTTTGTGATTAAACATATTTCTGGAACTGCTAACAAAGTTGTTGATGCTTTGAGCAGGAAGTGTTTGCTATTGCAAGAGTTCAAGGTCACAACACTGGGTTTTGATGACTTCAGGGACATGTACAGAGATGATCCAGATTTTAAGGAGGCATATGAAGCAGCCGAGAATCCAGTTCTCAGAGACAGAAGCCAATGGATAGAATACATGATCCAGGAAGGATCACTGTTTAAAGGTAATCAGCTTTGTATTCCAAAATGCTCCATGAGGGAGAATTTGTTGAAGGAGAAACACAGTGGAGGATTGGCGGGACACTTTGGTCACGACAAAATGTTCGCAAAGTTGAATGAGTCATATTTTTGGCCAGGAATGCGAGCCGACGTTAAAAGATTTGCAGATAAATGCAGAATTTGTCAGCATTCGAAAGGAAAGAGGCAGAATGACGGATTTTATCAACCATTGCCCATACCTAAGAGGCCGTGGGATGAAATCAGCATGGATTTTATATTGGGTTTGCCAAGAACACAAAGAGGTTTTGACTCAATCTTTGTGGTGGTGGATAGATTTTCCAAAATGGCACACTTCATTCCATGTCAGAAAACTAGTGACGCAACTCACATTGCAAATAATTTTTTCAAAGAAGTCATTCGACTTCACGGCTTACCAAGGAGCATAGTTTCGGATCGAGACACTAAATTCGTGGGACACTTCTAGAGAACCTTATGGAAGAAGTTGGGAACTAACTTGTCGTTCAGTTCATCTTATCATCCTCAGACGGATGGACAAACAGAAGTGGTAAACAGAAGTCTGGGAGACTTACTGAGGAGCCTGGTGACAGAACACCACATTCAGTGGGACAACATATTACCACAAGCGGAGTTTGCTTATAATGATTCAATCAACAGAAGTACAAGGCAGAGTCCATTTCAGATTGTCTATGGCATGCAGCCGAGGGGAATTTCTGAATTGAGAGATTCAGAATAGAATGCGACTAGGAGTGCTAGTGCAGAAGATTTTGCAAAAGCGATGAAGGAACTTCACAGCCAGGTGAAGGAGCGTTTACAGAATTCAAGCCAATTGTATAAGTGAAGAGCAGATCAGCACAGGAGACAACTTCAGTTTGAAGTTGGTGATTTGATTCTGGCACACCTGAGAAAGGAAAGGTTCCCGAGAGGGACATATAATAAACTGAAGGTGAAGAAAATCGGACCATGTAGGGTCTTGAAGAAATTTGGGGAAAATGCTTATGAGATTGAATTACCCGATGGGATCAGAATCTCTCCAATATTCAATATTTCATATTTGTACCCATACAAAGCTGAGGAAGCATGAACAAACGATGAACAGTCAGAGGTTCAGTGGCAAAAGCAGATGCCAGTTGTAGAGAAGCCGCAGATGGAAAGCATACTAGACAAAAGAATTGGCAAGGAGACTAGAAGAAAACAATACTTTGAATACTTGGTCAAATGGAAAGGACATCCAGTTGAAGATGCCAGCTGGGAGAATGAAGCAGTGATTCAGAAGCATGGACAGACCATGCAAGAGCTCATGGATAGGAGCCCATGAAATTTTTCAATCGAAGGAGTATGATGCAGGAGCATCGCCAACGTCAAGAGAGCATGGGGCAAGCACACCACATTTTGAGCACATGATAAATTGTTTAAAACTTTTGAAGATTGGATGCGCCAAACTTAAATGTGATAGTTAAGGAGAGGCGTACTTATATATTGTAAAGGACCTTGAGCGATCCGCTCTCGTCCATAGTAGGTAGAAAGCATTTATGTTAGTAGGTAGCTTTGAATTCTCTGATGTGATAGTTTTAGGAATGGAGGGAAAACAGATAGAGACACCCTCATTGTGTAATTGTAACATAGAAGAAGAAGGAAGAGAGCATAAAAGAGAAGCAGAGAGCTGTGTAGCAGACTCCATGTACAGAAGTTCTGAATTAATACAAAGAAGTTGTGATTCAGACTCATGGTGTCCATATATTCTCTGTGTATGCATCTTTGAATGTTATGCTCATGAATGCTTTACTCTTCCTGTCATGCAATTGCTTTTATGCTATGTGTGAATGATTTCTTGTTGAATATTTGAAATCGGAGAGGAAAGGGTAATGAAATGAGTTTCAATTGTTTCTCTATCTGAGAAAAAGTTCCTGCAAGGAGTGTAGTTGAATTGTTCGCAAGGAGTGCGTTGAAAAAAGGTTCATAGGTTCATCTCTGAAAGCTCAGGAGAGATAGCGTTTGTTCTCATATTCACACAGAGGTGCAGTCAGGTACAGGAGCCGTGCAAGGGGTGTGCAAGCCGAGGAAAACCTCAGAGTTTCGAACCTGAGTAAAGGATTGAGAGATCGTTGCTGCAGAGCGTGCGCAAGGTCGAAGAGCATTCAACACTTCAAGTGTTTGGAGGTTGTCACAAGGAGTGCGTGCAAGGGTCTTCTTTAAGGCTCGAAGTCGTAAGAAAGCTCAGGAAGGATAAAGCCTTTGGAACTATTGAAGGTAGTACAAGGAGTTGGTGCATATTGAGTGATTAGAAGGCATCGGAGTTTTGTGTCACAGGTGGATAAGTCTGGGAAAGAACCCTTGGTTCACTTTGCAGGAATCGTCAGGGGAAGAAATAGACGGTCAGAATCCTGTGTAGAGAATTAGCGAAATCCCGTGAGCTGTCCAATCTGACAAAGAAGCGAGGAGGTTACGGTTGTGTCCGGAGTCCAAGCTCAGGGGATTGTGAGCCGTTGGATCCTCACATAGTTACCCATCAGCCGTCCGATTTGGCAGGAATTGCACAGGGTTTAAACCCTCGTAAGCAGAGTGAAAAGCCCGAAAGGCATTGGGATATCGAGGCGTCGGGGTTCGGGATACGGAAACCCCGTGGACAAGAGATCGGGTAAATCCGTAGTGAAAACCCCGATACAAATCAGAACCGTCCATCTGTTGGGACATGTGGCAGGAATCGAGAACCATCGACATATCAGAAGTTTAGAGACCAAGAGTCTGAGGCCCTTTGAGTCGCGAAACAGCGAGAGGATCACAGACGTGGATCTCAGGAAAGACAAGTGTCATGTGATCATTCAAATCGGGGATTCGATCATTGGGACTCACATAAGTAAGTGGTTTGACTTTGCATTTGGCAAAGTCCGAGGCTTGATCTGAACCGTCCATCCAATAGGGATGCATGTCGGAAATCCGAAGAAGACGGGTTTCGACGTTTCGTGAATCCTAGAGACAGGAAACACTTGCATTTCGGAATTGCGAAGTCCAAAATTTCAGGAGGAAAGTTTCGTTATGGGGCCCAGCTAACGTCATCTTGTCATAACGGGGAATCGAGAATTTCCACGGTGAAAACCCCAAGCAGACCTGAGCCGTCCATTGGTTAGGACGTGTGGCAACAATCTCGACTTCCGGGAAAAGTCCCGAAAGAGAAGTCATATCGGGATTCGGAGAATCAGGGATCCGGAGGACAAGAGGTCACATACACTTCGACATCAGAAACCCCAAAATCCTGAAAGGTGATAGGACTGCGGTCATATAAAGGGAGGTCGTATGGACCCAAAATTCTAGCCCAAGGGCTAACTGAAGTTAGAGCACATCGGGATATCGGAGATCGGGGAATCGGGAAGGAAAAGGTTTGCGACATCGGGGATTGTGAAACCCTGAATCCCAAATTTTTATTTTCCTGTCATGAAGAGAACAGCGATCGGGCCTAGAGGCTGTAAGGAGTAGAAAAGACCTGTGGGTCAATTTTAATAGAGATTCCAGTGGAGAATCGAAGGAGCCACTCCGACTCGAGGGAAAAATTGGAACGATCCTTAAAGACCGGGAGGTCCGCACAGAGGCCTTTGCCGAGGCAGAGGGCTAATAACCTGCATCATAGAACAATAATTGGTGACTAAATTCCATTCATTGTTCTCATTTTTCAAAATAATGAAGGCTAGGGAGCCACAAATGGAGGATCTAAATATGGTTGGATTCCAGAAGGGTTTTAAGTTGACGTTTGATTTCAATAACTTCATATGAATTAAGGTGATAACACTTCAAGGAAAACACCTTCTAGCGGAGGTGGGTGGTTGAAGGTCTTAGAAAATATTTTTTTGTCGGTGCACTTAAATCATCTTAGATTCCCAGTGCGCTCACATATAGGGTGCACCGATGCATTCCTATTATAAGCATACCCGTGGTCATTATTACTATTCCATAATAAAATATTGGTTTAAATCAATTCTAAACATACACATTGATGTGTATTTTAATCGAAAGCACACTAGTGCATCACTATATAAAGCACACCGAATAAAGTTTAGACATTTGTTAAACAATATCAATTTTATTTCAAAAAATACAAAAACTTATCAATGAGTTTTCATATAGGGTGCACTGATGCATTCCCATTATCTGTGCACTAGAGGTAGTTATTACTATTCCATAACAAACTATAAATTCAATCAAATCTAAGCATACCATAGTCGATGCATCTTTAAATTGTAAATGCACCATTGCATCATTATATAAGACACATCAAATAAGGTTTTAGCTATTTTTATGCAATATCAATTTTATTTTAAAAAATTACAAAACCTTATCGGTATGCTCCCATGTAGGGCTGCAATTATTGGCACACTATTGGCACACCCATGTGGGGCTCACCAATGCATTCCAATTATTGGCACACCAAAGGTCATTATTATTATTCTATGATAAAACATCAATTTAAATCAATTTTGAACATACTCTAACTAGTGTGTTTTTAAACCATAAGCGCATTGTGACGCCTCCATATAAGATGCACCAAATAAGGTTTAAACATTTTGTTATAAAACATTGGTTTTTATTTTTTTTAATTACAAAAAAATATCGATGCACTTCATAATTAGTTCATGCATGGGCGAATACTAACAAATGGTGCACCAACTTACAAAATTTTAAAAACCTAGCGATGTACCTAAAACATAGGAATGCACTGATGCATCTTACTATCGAGCACACTAAAGTAAGATAAAATTCCAAAAAAAAATACAAAATCATAATCTCATTTTAACTTTCTTTTAGTGATTTAAACCATATAAGTATTGATGTTCACCATCCCTATATATTCAACATATATATTGATTTTTGTCTTATCATTCATATATATCATGTTTTTCATATTATGTTGATGTTATTTGATTTATAAAATGTATTATATGTATGCTAATTATTTATATTATTAATGATTTCTTTCTTTTAAAATTAAATTTGAGATGTATCAATCATTTAAATTTGAGATGCCATATTTGACATATATATTGATTTTGATATTGTCATTTATGTATATTATGTATTTCCATATCATGTTAATGTTAATATTGTTTGATTTATAAAATGTATTATAGTATGTTAATGATTTATATTATTAATGATTTATTTGTTTTTAAATTAAATTTCAGATATCATATTTGACATATATATTGATTTTGATATTATCATTCATGTATATTATGTTTTATCATATCATGTTGATGATATTTAACTTATAAAATGTATTATAAGTATGTTAATGATTTATATTATTAATAATTTTTCTGTTTTTAAATTAAATTTGGGATAATCACTCATTTAAATTTGAGATGTCATATTTGACATATATATTATTTTGTATATTATGTTTTTACATATCATGTTGATGTTGATGTTGTTTGATTTATAAAATATATCTTGTATATTAATTATTAATATCATTTATGATTTCTTTGTTTTAAAATTAAATTTGAGATGTATCACTTATTTAAGTTTGAGATACCATATAATGTTTAACTTTAGTTATATCAAATAATTTAATTTGGATACTCTTTGTAAAAACCTATAAAATCTATAATCATTTAATGTCATTATATAATGTTTGACTATTTTTCAAGGTGAATTTTTTATTTATTGTGTAAGAATATAGGACATGTTGATTAAATATGTTTACTAACTTTATTACCATATTTAATCAATGATTTCTCAATTTAATTAATATTTTAAATTGAATATTTTTATTAAATGATATTTTTTAGATTTATTTTTCAATATTTTAGATTTATTTTTCAATATTTTTATTAAAAAAATATATAAAATTTAAATTTAAAGTAGAATCTAAAAAAATTATAAAATTAAAATTAAAAATTAAATTTAACAAAATAAGTATTTTTTCAATTTTATGTAGTGACAACATCATGCATATTAAATTATGAAAACAATTCTAAATCATATTTGATTAATTTTATAAGGAATGAAATTTTTTCATTTTAACAATCTTTTAAGTTCTCACCATACGACTTTTCTATGTTTTATCATGTGATGAATGAACCATAAGAAAACATGAATGAGGCTTTGTGAACAAGCTTTTATGGACTTAGGAAAGCAATTCCATAAAATATAAAATTAAGATCCAAAGGGAAAGAGGAAAGTTTGATTATTATTCATTCATAATTTTTAATTATAATTATTTTATAATTCTACAATAAATATAATAATGATGTTAATAAATATTTTTACAATAAATATAAATATAAAATGATAAATATAAAATGATGTTGAGAATATTATTAATAATAAGTATATTTCAACATCATTATATTAATTTATTTGATAAGGATTGAAATTGCTTCATTTCTAATAGTCTTCCTATAATTTAAAAAAATGAATAAATATGAAATTTTACTTGTTAATATTTATTGTAAGTATCCCTTGTATATTGTGTTAGGGGAGAAAACTGAGGATTAATCCAATGGAGTGCACCTTGCGAGAAAAGAGGACAGGTGTCACACCAAATGACAGGTGGTGATAGGCTAGCATTATGACATACGGCGCTAATACAAATGCGAAAGAGAGTCAATTTATCATGTTTAATTTCTTCCATTTGGAGCTCTCATCACCACCTAAAACAAGAATTCAATTTATCTTTGTCAGAATGATGAATTTGCATGGTGGCTCCCCTTAAATGACTACTGATTTTTTGTAGCTTCAGGAGGTATTCCCACTAGAGTCTGAGGTGCCAAGCATGTGGGAATTTTCATTGGCACTAGTTTTGACTTTCGTTTCAATGAAATTGGCCTAGAAATTAGGCTAGGGCCTACTGGGAAAGTTGATGGGATTTGTGGGTTTGTGTGGGGGTGCCACACCCACAAAGAGGATTAAAATATTCTAATTAATTGTTGAGTTTAGGAAGGGCTCCTAAACTCACTCATTGGACTCCTATATAAAGGAGAGATGCCATTGTGACAAAGAAGATCATTGTGAAAGAAAGGAGTTGGCATAAGTGAGTCTGCACTTGTGTCAAGGAGGATTGGTGATCTCTGCAAAGGGAAAGTATGCAAGATGGTGAATTTGGCACTGAAGAAAGAGGTGAAGAAGGTCGCATGTGTGGAGAAATTTTTTTGTATTATAATATGTGGTTTACAGGAGGACGAAGCGCTTATATATGTGATGCAATTTGCAGGGGAAAAAACAATGTATGCTTGTGGGTTTCCAATAAGGAGAATCATGTATCTGGTTTTCTAGGAAGGTACAAATCCATACAAGCTGACATGTGATGTCAATAGGCCGTGCAGGTGGTCTACAATAGATTTGTGGGAAGAGGATATTCCCAGGGATATTGTTGAGGTTTAGTTTTCTTATTTTTATGGTTATTGGAGGATAAGGTTGTCCTGAGATTTGGTGACATTGTATTGGCTAAGAGGGATGGTTTCGTCCTCGGTCTTAGTGACATTGAGAGGATTAGTTTTTTCCTCAGATTTGAAGGATTAGATAAAGTTATTGAACAAAATTATTGTGTCTCTTGTGTATTGATGATTCATCTTTGATCATGTTGTTTCTGCTTCATATGTTTTCAGTCAATTATTTCAATGTAAAGTTGTTCAGTGATAGTTAGATCACTAGGAAGCAATTTTTAGATCTAAAATTAGTCACATAGAGTTGCATGTGAAAATTGACAATGACAACAAGTCGAGCTCTATCCCAAAGGGAAATTGTAGAAATTCCCTGAGATTGTATGAAAGGTCAGTAGTTTTAAAACTTTATTTATGCTTTTTCTATTGTCATTGTGTAATTGAAAGTTGGGTCGAGAATATATCCATCCGAGTGGGCTAGATTTATCTCTTGGAGAATTATTTAGGCACAAACTTGTGTTTTAATTCGCATATCAAAGCAGCAGGATCTATCTCCCTCAAGTCTGGTTTTTCAATTGGATAGTTGTGGAGTGTCAAGTTTTTCTATGGGCTTTATATGAGGACCTTTTTTGGACCTTTGAAAGCGATTGGCAATATCCCACGTCCCAAATCCCTTCATCTCCCAAGGCCTAGAGCACCAATGGAGCAAATATGTTTTTTAGGGAAGGGTATATCCACCAACCTTATATGGAACCAATTGTTGAAGGGAATAGGACTTCAAGGAGGGGCCAACCCAAATCCCACAATAATCTTCTTAATAATATGGAACATTAGTCTAGAATGACTTAGCAAAAAAGGAAGTTGTGGAGATAGCTTACAGCTACCATAAGAGGTTTTCTATAGATGTCAAGGTTGAAGTTGAGGAAATTGAGGATAAAGTTGAGGAAAAAAGAAGCAACACTTCAACTAAGTATATGAGGAGCTTCTTCGCTGGATTCCTAACACAAGATTCTCCAGAAGTTGGATACCAAACTTTTTGGGATGGTTGAGATATATTGGTATAACAAAAGCGCCATTGCTCATGTAATAGAAAAGAAATGGAAGTAGCAAAAGTCAATTATGGACAAGCTAGATTTCTTGGAGACAAAATAAGATGCCCTAATAAATTCCATTTGGGGGATATGGGCAGTGGTTCATTGGAGAGGAACTAAAGGACCAACATAAACTAGGATCTAATTAGACTAACATCCAACTAGTCTAGATCTTAGTAAACTATAATACTAAAGAGGAAATTTAGTTTTTATATGATAGGTCTTGTCTTTTGGTGTTAACCTTATAGCATAGTATTATTTGATATGGTCATAGTTTCTAAATTTAAACTATGTGTTTTTGTATAAATCTATATTTGTATTATTGAGTAATAATGAAAGCTATAAATATTATTGTTCAATTATATTAACACATGATAAGATGCTCTCTTTTTATGCAAATTTCTAGTAATATCAAACTATCCTATAGTTATGTTAACACATGATAGGATGCTCTTTTTTACCCAAATTTCTAGTAGAGAGTAGAATATCTATAAAATGATGTAACCTTTTGTTTATTAATAATAAAGAAATAACTAATTTAAAAATAAAACAAACTTATTGTAATTATACATATTAATGATGTTAATATTATACTTATTATTAATAATTATACTCAACATCATTATTACACTTATTATTGAATATGATTATCATAAAAATACTTATTATATGATTATCTTAAAAATACTGGTTAATGATGTTAAGATTATACAATATAGATGATGTCGAGATTATACTTATTATTAATGAGTATACTCAACAACATTATTATAATTATTGTTCATTATTACACTTATTATTGAATATGATTATCATAAAAAATACTTATTATATGATTATCTTAAAAATACTGGTTAATGATGTTAAGATTATACAATATAGATGATGTCGAGATTATACTTATTATTAATGAGTATACTCAACAACATTATTATAATTATTGTTGAATATGATTATTATAAAAATTAATGAGTATACTCGATATCAACATCATTATTATAATTATTATGGAATATGATTATTATAAAAATACTTCTTGATGATGTTAAGATTCTACAATACATAATTATAATTATTGATCATGTTGAAGTTGTATTTATGGTAATGGAATTATTATTTTAAAAATACAAATAAATAATAAACAAACTTTCATCTATTCTTGTGCACCTTAAATTAATTTTTAAAAAAATCTATACTCTAAGTGGAGGCTTAACTTTGTAGTTTATAGAATTGTTTTCTATAAGTCCAATAGTCACACAAGCTTGTTCACACATCCTTGGTCATGATTCGGGTTTTATTCATCACATGATAAAACATAGAAAAGTTTCATGCTTTCCTTAGTGTTGGATGCACGTTATTAGTCCCTGCCTCCAGCTAGGCACTATAGCTTTCGCCTATCAGTCAATGATCATTGACTGCTTATTACCTCAACACTTTTGTTGCATTAGTTGGGGCAATTTGCTAATTAACTCTTTATTAGTTCCAAAGTTTGACGCTATTTCAGAATATCTTTTATTAATTTATTTTTTCGAAATAAATCAATTAAATTAAAAGAAAATATGTTCTTTTAAAAGGGTTAAGTTCTTCTAACAGCAGGTTGAACGTGCTTATGGAGGAAGTGTGTTAATCTAACAAGGAGAGGGCGACAATAGTACTACAGAGTGAAAGCGTCGCATGTTAGTACAGGATGGAAGTATATAGCTCCAAAATTTTGTTTCCCTCTCT
>JASDQU010013013.1:335116-353766 GCA_032191745.1 Picea mariana | reverse complement strand
ATGTTCTTTTAAAAGGGTTAAGTTCTTCTAACAGCAGGTTGAACGTGCTTATGGAGGAAGTGTGTTAATCTAACAAGGAGAGGGCGACAATAGTACTACAGAGTGAAAGCGTCGCATGTTAGTACAGGATGGAAGTATATAGCTCCAAAATTTTGTTTCCCTCTCTATCTGAATAATAAATGTTACTTTTTCATCCTGATCCCAACTTTCACCCAGCGTGGCCTTCCATTTTCTTCCCGATCCCCGTTTTTAACGAGACCAGCGCACCCTTGATGAGAAAAAATCAAAGCCACCTACGGTGTTTGGCCAGCCAACATGGTCTAATACACAAATAAATTAGGCTCCGGGGATGATATTTTCTGGAATCATAACACTATGATCTCATAATTACAACCATGAAGCATTTCCTTTTTCTTGAATCATAAAGCATATAGATCAATTGATTTATTTCCTTACCATACGATCTTGTAATGACAATGACTAAAAAGGAACAAGAAGTGCAGGAAAAACATTAAGAATTATCATGTATAATGTTCATTGTTGCATTTATCCAGTCACAATATATACAGAAGTAAGCAACAAAAAAGGGTATATTAAATACCTCAAAGTAACCATGATGGAGTAGCATATACCTTGCATGCCTAATTCCTACCTTGGAATGTTTGGAATGTTAGTTTTTATTTATGAAGTTACACTTATATTCATTTGTCTCCACCACCAAGGTCTGGGAACTTCACTGCAGGTTGGGCCAGAAAGCTAGGCTTCTCATCACCAACCATAATAACCATGGTTTTTTCCTCCATATCTTCACTATGTACGAGTTTGAAGCTACTCATACAAATTTTATCATTAACTTAGGGTTTTCAAGTTGGATTTAGAATAAACGTGCGGATTGAGCATTAGAAACTACTTTATCTTTTATATTTATGAAAACAGCGGGGCCAACATGAATATGGATTGCTAAATAATGGACTCCATACCCTTGTCACCTAAGCTTGCATATTCAGGCCATACCCCTTAACACACAAGAACAACAAGAAGATTATGAACACCAACAACATAATCCAAATGAATCCATCTTAGTACAAAGATTTGTTTCTAAGGGGCTACCTCTATCCAGGGTACCGATGATAATATCCTTTCCAAAATTTGATTTTCTCCATAGTGAATTCTGAGGAATATTCTCATCCTCGGATTCTCCCACTCCAACTTATAATCCAAGGAATCCCCATGAAATATTTGTATGCAACCTTTTTGTTTGGATATCAAATACAAACAACAACTCTGGGGGTTCTGAATAATAACCCCAACACCATCAACAACAATTCAGTTAGAAGAGAAATGATGTATGATTTGTTTTTTGTTCAAGAATATTTCTACATACCTATAATATAGAGATAGGAATAGTGGGTTTATGAAGATAATCAACAGTATTGGGAGAATTACTACTATTGACCTTAGAAGCATCTCGATGACTCTGGACTGTCTCTTGCACTCATTCACGATCATTCACTTTAGGCAGAATTGTGAGACTTTTTTTTTCCCAAGAGAAATTACTCAATTTTATATAAGGTATAAAATCTTTTACAATTGCTCTGTATCCAGACAAAGCCGAAATAACAATAGACAATACAGTCCTGACCATGTAAAGAACTTTACAAAACTAACTGCCAGTCGAAGAATGGACGGTCAAAGGGACCGGAGAACATACAACCAACACAGGAAAAACCTGTATAAAACACATGGCGAGACCATGCGGTCAAGTGCACTGAGATGTGAAACAATTATCCTCGACCAAATACACCAGCCACCTTCATACAGCCTCGAATGAGGACAATGACTGACCCAGCACATCCAATAGAAAAAAACTGACCAGAGAGGAAAGATACCACAATCAAAAGGCGCAACTGACACCAGAGCCACACAATCTGATAGGAGCAAAGAGAAAATCAATGCACAGGCTGGTACACAGGACCAGTCAATCACCTGAGAGGAAAGATGCCACAATCAAATGTCGAAACTGACACCAGTGCCACTCCATCTGATAGGAGCAAAAGTGAAATTCGATGTACACAGAGTGAATCCGATGCAGCAATCTTGAATTATACTTCAAAGAGATTGTAGAAGGATGTTGAACTCTCTAATCCTCTGTCACAGTGGTAGATAGTCAGTCTGCCCACCACTTGCCTGAGAGCTCTCTTCGAGAGTGCATCCGCTTCAGAATTGAAGGATCTGGGGAGATGTTGGAAAGTGATATATGTGAAGGAGCGAGCCAGCAGGAGAGTTTTTTGTTTCCAGCCCTCGACGTGTGTGGAATGGAGAGTGCACGCACCATTAATCCAGTCAATGATTACCTTAGAGTTGCCTATGACCTGTAGATGATCTAGGGACCACATGGAAGCCAGCACTAGTGTTGTCCATAAGCCAAGAAGCTTGGCTTTTGTATTTGTACCCCTACCACAGCAAAGAGACCACTTTGTAGTCCTCTCCGGGTGAGATTTGAAAGTGCCACCAGCACCACAACACAAACCGGTCGACTGCACCGCTCCATCAAAAAAAGCTACAGAGTAGCCTGTCGGTAAGATAAAATCCACCCCTTTGTGAGGAAGCATCAAGTTTGAACACTGTTTCCAATGGAAGGAGACTTGAGTTCTATGACAGACTGCCCAAGGAGAAGGGGAAGCATCCTCAAAGAGCGCCTTGTTACGCTCTAGCCAAATGTGCCAGCTAACTAGAACTGCCAGGGTAGGAGGCGCAGCTTGGAGAGTGTACCAGGAGTGGAAACATGCATTAAAAGTGTCACCGGTCCAGCAAAAAGGAAGGGAGAGGTGTTGCAGGATGTGCTTCCAGATGAGTTGTGTAAAAGCACAGTGTACAAACAGGTGATGTATGTTTTCCGAGCCTCTTCTACAAAGGACACAAATCCCGGGTCCTTGTCTTCCTCTTCTAAGGAGGTTCTCCCAGGTGAGGAGTTTATCATTAACACCGAGCCAAAAAAATAACTTGAGTTTTAAGGGGAGCTGCCAAGACCATAAATGGCGGAGCCACAAAGGCTATGCCTCGATCACCCTACCCAAATAGAGCGCAGCATATACATTCTTGGCTCCAACAGTCCCCGATCCATCGCCCCCTGTCCAGGTGAGGGTATCCTATGCATCTGTGAGGGAGAGGCCCGAGCTCTTTAAGGCAGCCGTGAAAGTGTCCAGCTCCAAAGCTATAGGTCCGCCTAAGTCCAAATCGCTGTTGTGCCACCAATGATCAGGAAGGGGACTTAATCTATCCAGGATCTTAACCCGCTCAACATCTCAGCTACTTAGATTATACATAACACTGGGATTTTCCCCTCATTGCATTTATGCAATCATAGAATCTTTTGTATCTTGATTCTTTCTTACTAGAGGAAGCACTAGCTTCTATAGACGAATATGCTAAGTTGGACATTGTTACACACTATCGTGAAGGGTTAGTTGACCGAGTATGAATGCGATTGGTTGTCATTGTTGCAAGGAAACGTAGTCGTCATGCAAACACTGAAGCCCCCAGATGACCAGCTGGCAATTGATTTATTAATCTAATGTTTATTAGAATACCCATAATTTTTATAATAATTTTAAAATGGAAATGAATTTACACTAATTATGTAATTATAATGCCACCTACCCAATTGCGTTGTCTGTAGATCATGTTAATGCGGATCATCTTGGTCCCTCTTTCATGAAAAATACTAATGTGAACACCGTGAGGACGGGTCAAAAGGAACTTATATTATTGTTGTGGGTGGGCCACATTATCTTGTATTTCCATTGGCGGGCCTGGTTTTGAAAGCAGTTAAGTTGGGCGATGAAAACGCAAGGGTTAAAGAATCTCAGCATGTCAATGTAGAGGAATTTCACGTTAGGAATTTAACAACATTTTAAGTTAGGAATTTTCAAACATGTTTCACTTTCCTTATATACTACGATATTTTATGAGGATAACATTATTTTGACTATAATAGTTGCTAATATTAATTTTACAAATAATGATAACATACATATATTTTAAATCTTGAAAACAATTGTAAATCACATTTGAATAATTTTAGAAAACAATTTGTTTAATTAAATTTTATATTAAATTATGAAAATAAATATAAAATATCATATTAAAAAAAAAAAATTTCATTTAAAATTACATTGAAGATTGATATTGTTAATATTAATCTTATAAAACGATACAACATGTAGATCTTACAATTAAATTATTAATAATTCATTAAAGAGCTTGAAGTTCCAAAACAATTTAATTTATTTGAAACATGATTGTTGTAAATAGTTGTTAACTTTTCATATCCAAAATTATAAAATGAAGAAAAACATAATTGTCTAATTATAGATTACCATAGTAAAATGACACATCCACAATATAAATGTTGAAATAAAACATGTACATATTTTTCTTAGTTGAATCACCCTGATTATCTCCCTTGTTTGGCATGATAACATTGTTGTTCATAAAAGATATTTTGATATCACATCATGCATTAGTATGAACCACCAATCCCTATCCAACACATTCAAGTAAAAAATACTCAGTTGCAATTTTTTGGGAAAACATAAGGCTCCTTGTCATCCCACATATTTTTAGAGTTGATACATATTATCCCACTATTATGATCTTCTTTTACATTAATTCAGTTCAATATATCCCACCACTCGCACCTAAAAATAACACATTGAACGATGAGAATTCCACTTGCATGATCTCTTGTATCTTTCTGATGTAACCTAACTTCCTCTCTATTAGGTTTTGATCAGGATGGTTAGAATGACTAGATTTTCAAACTCGACCTCCACTCCATGGTCAAGTGTGACACATCCATCATCGGCATCGTTAGTGCGAAAATGATGTCCATATGCTGACATATATGGGAACAAATGCACCTATAAAAATTCTAACAAATTAACTTCAAGATGCATCCAAGACCCAGCGCAGTAAAAATGATGTCCATATTCCCACATAGATGGGAACAAATGCATCAGAGAGGCTAGCGAACAAATTAACTTTGCAGCCAAGACTCAATGCAACTAAATTAGCATCATAGCTTGCTATGGGTTGAGGCAAGATGCCAAAATCTATGTATACATGTATGTTCGAGTAGATCCCAAGGGTATCAAACACTAGCACACTCCCTCCTAGAACTGCAACTAGGTATGGCCACCACCACTTGAAGTACTTTTGGATAGGGAATTCAAGTTGTTGCAACACACAAATTTGTTTAGCTTAGCTACAATGTTGAGATATACATCAAATATTGCCACAACCACGTGTTCCACATCCAAGAATTTTTCACAAAAATTCATGATTCATYCATCCACATTCTTACATGATTTACAACCTTGTCTCTCCATGATCAAGATGGATCCACATAGCCACCCTTCCAATGATCAAATCGGAATCATGTAGATAGTTTGCAGCCTAGTAACTATGGTCAAGGCCATGCATAATCAACATTAATCAGATCATATGCATGGGTGTCAATTATGCGTATCATACAAATAATAAACCACTATTTTCATTACCAAACAAGGTTGTTGTGATTAGTTCCAAACCACACACATCATTGGGAGATTTCATACTTGACTTAGGACATCTAGTGTTCTTCCTCAAAAAAATATAGAGGATAATGTTGGAGTTACTTCACACACACCTAGGATTTATTTTTCCTAAGATTTTTCCTTGTTTATTAGTCATAATTAGTCATTATCCAGTCTCCTATATTTTAGAGGAGAATATTCCACCTGGAGAATATTCTCTTTCAGTTAACACTTCAGTTCGACTAGTTGAGTTGAGTCTAAATGCTGCATTGGTTTTGTCACCATGCAACATTGGGATAATCACCATGCTAATCCGCACTTTCCTTGGGATCATCACCAGATTGGTGCATTACCCTTGATTCCTTGATCTACTCCTCACTACACTCTATTCACTCAGTTAATTGAAGACTAGTTGACTAGTTAACTCAGCTAGGTAGCAATTCACTCCCGTAACTTCCTGAGAGACTAGACTAGGTAGCAGTTCACTCCCGTAACTACTAATGTGTGTCCATATCACTCTAGACCACTACTATGGCACATTGGTTCTCCTCTAGTGCGCATTCATTGTGTTATATAGAGTATATCATGTGTAAATTATTCATTATTCATTACGGTTAATGAGAATTCTTCCATTCTTTCTCTCATTCTTCTTCTTTCTCAAATTATCTCTGCAAATGTGTGTATTATTGTTTAGCTAGATCTATTCTTTGCAGGTTCAACACATTTACATGGTATCAGAGCCAACATATTTCTAAGCAAAAGCTACACCAAAATGTTTTTCAGGTACAAAAGATTGAAGACAACGGAAAGATGGATTTCCAAAAAGAATTCATTCTTACACCTTACAACTACTTTGCATGGAAGGAGAAAATAGCCATACATCTATGAACCATAGGATTGTATAGGTTAACCTTGAATACATATATAGAACCGACATTAGCCATATAAAAATCCAAGTACTTAAATCGAATGGATGAAGCACTCGGAACAATTTGCAGTCTTATTTCTCCCGATCTCCATTTTCACATATCTTCCTGTAAGACTCCCAATGAAGCCTGGACCACCTTTGAAGGGATATTTGGAAAATAGGATGAGATGAAGGGACACATGATAGAGGTGTAATTTCTCACATTGGATCCAAAAAGTTTCGACAATATCCAAGATTTCTTTACAAAATTCAAGGATTTACTGTCGCAACTCAAAGCCTGTGGGGTTGATAAATCTAAGGAGGAGAAACAAATGGTTCTCATCATTCTCTCCAAAATTGTTCCTAAATTATTTGTGTTCGTTTCCACATTCCATTTAGTCATATTCACCTCTGGAGCCACCTGGAATATGCCTTCTCTTGAGGACTTTATCGAATCCMTGACACAAGAGAAAACCAAGCTCAGCAACATGGGAAAAATCAAAGGCCTAAAGGTGCATGCACTTACTCTGCAATATGGAAGCCATAAATATCATAAATCTAAAGATAAAGACAAAAAKAAAGCTCATGCACATCCGAAGAAGGAAGGGTACACAAAACCCTTCACCGATGCCTCTGGATCCAAAGGGGAAAAGGGGAGAAAAGGGGAGAAATGCATGTACTGTCACAAAGGATTCCATCCAGAATCTGCATGCATTAAAAAMAAAATACATCTAATGACTCAAATACTTCATCAAAACAACCTTGGAGATTGCATCCTCGAGGGTGCCAAGAAGAAGAATCCAGAAGATCATAATCCCAAGAAAGGCAATTCTAGCCATGCCTTGATTTCCATCAACTCCTCTCTCGATTCTTGGATCATAGATTCAGGAGCATCACATCACATGGATGCCTCAAAAGCAGTTTATTTTTCATTAGATGCATGCAAAGGTCCTCCTATTCTAATGGGGGACAACTCTTTAGTCGAAGTCACCAGAAAAGGAAGGATTGAACTCACCAACGAAAGCTTCGAGAATGTGTTGCACGTTCCCAAAATTTTTGTCAACCTTCTCTCCGTGTATCAGATGAATAATTTTGGCATCGGAAAGAAATTCATATTCATACCAAATGCTATGGACATCTATGACATGCAAACCAGCTCCAAGGTTGCAACTGGTGAGGTAAATCATCAACCTAGATTGTATACTTTTTCTGAATTCATTGAACCTGATTCTGCTTTACTGCTTACTCATGCTGATGAAAGTAGTAGGATATGGCATGAAAGGTTTGGACATTTGAATTTTAGATACATGAAACAAATTAGCAAGAAAATATTGGTCGATGGTCTACCAGACATCCATTTCTCCAAGGGAGTATGTGAGGGATGTGTTCTCGGAAAACACCCTCAATAGAAATTCGACAAAGGAAAGTCTCAGCGATCTTTCGTGCCTTTATATGTGATCCATGGTGACCTTATGGGTCCTTTTCCGCATCCATCTGTTGGACATAGCGACTACACTGAGAGAGGTGGGGGTGTGAACAGTGTAGGGATCTTTTTCAAAACTCCTTAGTTAACAATCACCACTAACTCATTACTCATTGTTGTCATTTATAACCAGATAAATGTCAACACATATCAATGACATATATCAGCAATATATCATCAACAAGTCATCACCACAAGGAACACAAAGAACACAAGATGTATGTACAATTTTCTTTTTATTACAGACTACAATCCTTGGGGTTTTTCAGCAACAACTGAATAGAGTACAATTCTACAAGAGAACCAACTCTATAATGCAAGACTCAACTTAAACCCTCAACACTAACTGATATGAGGCAACAATCCTCAACAAATATCAATCTATACCATAAACAAGTGCATCGACCATGCACCAACCTATACCAAACAACCTGTAATCAACCTGTACCATAAATAAGTGCATCCAACCATGTACCAAGTATATACCAATCATGTGTCAACTACTCATCAACAACTCATCAATATGTACCAATATCATCAACTATACACCTCATGTATGTGCCAACTCATCAACTGGTTGTCTCAACCATGACTAGTTTTGGATTAGTCAACAACCCTAATTTGAAATAATCATAACTTTGTACTTGTAATGAATAAAGATATTAAACTGATACACAATTTTCTTCGGTGTGTTTTATTCCTCCAGGTTTCACTACTTGGAACCTCTCAGAAAAGGAGTTATAGAAAAAATGGCATACCTTGTTGAATTATGGCTTATTCTAGAGAGCGACCTTGTAGAGCGTGCCCCACACGAAATATTTGTTGAATAGATCTAAAATTGTTACACATCATACTAAATATTGCAATATAACCAACACAATTGGTCTCATTGAATTTGGATCTGTTATGAATAAGTTATGACGTTTTTACCTGAAACACTTGTTTTAGACTAGTTTCAGGACTAGTCACAAACCCTATTTTCCACGGAGTGTATCTCCAAAAATAAAACAACCCACAAGCTGAATTGTTTACCACAGATACTTGGATATGTTTCCTCAATGGAATATCAATCTCATGATCTGAATCATTATATAAAAAAAATTATTGCGAAAATGGTGAGATGACCTGTAAATAACATACCTTAGAAAGCATCATCAAAAGAATTTATCCTCCCTTGAATTATGACCCTCTTTTCTTAACCTTCCCTCTGAAATTCAGCTTAGATATCCTTTGGTTGCCTCAGTCACCTATAGATATTCAATATTCTCAAGTTTGCTATGAAATTAGAGAGCCTTGTCTCTTATTTATACTCTCCATCTTCTAGGCCACTTAACCCATTTCTAGGTCACTTAACCTATTTTCCTCATTTTTAGGGTTAACCACTTTCCATAATTAGAAATTTCTCCATTACTTTATCATTTAAATATTCCTCCTTGACTTTGTCACATCACTTTATCATTTAAATAATATTCTTGACTTTGTCACTTTACTTTATCATTTAAATAATTCTTCTTGACTTTGTCACTTTACTTTATCATTTAAATAATCCTTCTTGACTTTGTCACTTTACTTTATCATTTAAATAATGATTTCTTCTTTTCAAGCACTTTGACTTCTTTGACCATTTGGGGCTTCAAGACAACATATGGGGGTCCTCCAACTTCATAAAGCCATAACTCTCAAACCATGAGGAGTTATGTGACATTCCACATACCACTAGAAATGACATGACATGTACTATCTATATAGAATAGTATTACCTGCAAATATATCAAAACTCATACCATTATCCATCAAACAAAATTGAGTCCATTACCCAAACTTGGGTTCTCCAACTTCTGATGGCCATAACTCTCTAACCGTGAGGAGTTATGTGACATTCCACATACCACCAGAAATGGAATGACAAGCACTATCCATCTAGGATAGTTTCACTGAAAAATTCACTGATCTTCATATTATTATTCCACACGCAAGCATGGGTCCTCCAACCATTCTTCTAGGATAGCTCAACCATAAAGCGTCTTCCCGTGAGGGCTTTCACCATAAGGGGACCACTTTGGAGTTCATCCATTTTTTCACCTTATCAACCATGATAAGAATATAATGATTAATCTAACTATGCATCATATATCAAAGAAACCGCATTGAACCATCTTCATCTTTGCATCATGTATCAATGACAACTCATTGATCCATCTTCATCTATGCATGACATCATATGCATCATATACTTTACATATATCTAATATCATCAAGGAAAATACATATTACATTTGACATCAATCATCAATCAATCAATCATTTGGCATCAATCAATCACTTGACATCAATCAAACCATTGGCATCAATGACAACATGATCCAACAATCTCCCCCTTTGGCATTGATGGCAATACCAACATTGATGTCAACATGTATACAAGGCATGCTCTACATCAATAGTCATCAATCATATCAATATGACTATCTCCCCCCATCAATCACATCAATGTGACTATCTCTCCTCCTTTGACATCAATGGCAAAGGGTCATTCTCCTCTTGGGGTTGCTCCCCTTGCTTGAACTCTCCTTGGGGCTGCTCCCCCTGTCTGAATGCCTTTGATATTCCTCTAAATAATCTCTCCCCTTTTTAACAAGGGATGTAATGTTGAATATACATCGCTCATACTCCTCCTATGACCATTTCTCCCCTTGGAACTATGCCTATGTTCTTTTTATTCAAGTATAGGGATCTTTTCTCCTCCTAGAACCATGGGAAGAAGATTGACTCCTCCTATGGGTATGTCTCCCCCTTTCTTTACTGCAAAATGAAAAATATGCTACCATATGACGATCCTTGGACCTGTTCAGGCATCAAACTCATTCCATACCAAAAGATATGTCAACAATGAAATAGAGAATCATGAGTAAAATATCAACCAAGTACATACTGTACCAAAATGTGTGCTCGTCATGCACAACACCCATGTACATCAACCATGTACATCAAAAATGTGCCAAAAGATATCATCCATGGAATGTATCAGCCATATGCCAACATGTATATCTACCAAAATTCCAAACAATTGTCATATCACTCATGATATGTCTCCACCATGAACCAAGTTCCATAACCATGTATCTCAAACAAATACCAATTGTTGTGTTAATCAAGTAATACCAATGGTGTACTATCATCAAACATATGTCAACTATGAGTGTACCAAACATGCATATCAACATGTATCACCACCTGTACCAAGCAAGTACATCAACTGTGTACTCATGCATGTATGTCAAATCCTCCATAAAACATGTGCCCATCAAACTGCTAGTAGGTGCCTCTACCAATGTACCTGAAATGTACCAATCATATATCAACTATAGATCAAGCTATGATGTACAACATGATCACCTCATCAACTCACCAACTAGATGTCCCAATATGTAGCCCATCCATATGCCAAATGCATGCATCATTTTTTCCAACAACTAAGCTTCCAATAATACATAATAAGATATATCAATGAAACTTCAATATATGTACCAGCCATGTACACCAACAGATCAACATCAATTCTCCATTCACTACAACAAATATTAAGCATCCAACAACACATGTGCTAATAGTATGCTTCAATAGATTAATGATATATCTAGCTAGCGTCATCAAGATATATCACATAACCAAGGTACCATTGACTTCATTGTCATAACCAGCATTGTTCTTCAACAGAAAAATGTCTCAATCCATGCTCATAGGTTAGTGCCATGCATCCAAGATGACCTTTCATTTTATATCATCACATTACATAATCCAATATAGAAACATGAAAACATGCAGCAAACAGTGTCATAACCTGCAACAAAGAGTTATACCATCACATTAAGCTGCAACCCATGTGCATTGCATTTTTCCCAAGGCCTTACCACATATACGTGGCATGTTGCACAACAGCTCACATATGTACGCAACCTATTCAAGTTTAGCCTGTGTATGTATGTGACTGATACCACTGTCACCCGYGTATGCTTCAATAGATGACTTAYTATAGCTTCCCTTAARGCTTCCATTCTGCTCTGGCTGCTCAGTCTTCTTCACCCACTTATGAAGGTGTCCCTGCTTCTCAGAACTTTAGCTCTGATCATCCATATTTTCAAAGATGTCTCCCTTCCTTACTTCATTCTTTCTTCTAGCCATGCTATGTGAAGTCCTCATCATGGACTTTCTTCTTGTGTTCCAACAATCCTAGGATTTGTGGCCAAATCCACTACAGCTATAGCATCTCATGGTGCTACAGTGAACAACAATGTATCCTACTTGATCACATATCCAACACCTTATGGTGTGATAAAATATTCCATTATATCTCCTTTCATAAGATCTATATTCAAAATCTTTGTGACCATATCAATTACATGAATAACAATGCCCATGAAAAATACTTTCATACGTTTGCTTTCATGTCCCAAAGGTAGCTTCTTGATGTCTTCCTTGCTTTGTTCTTTTGAAATTTTCTTTGCCTTGTGTAGATAGTTGTTTTGCAACATTTTCTTCCTTCTTTGATGGACTTACTTCATGCTTCTTTGAGTTTCTTGCTTTAGCATGTGTAGCTTCTTATTTGTATCCAAGACCTGATTTATCATATGGTGATCTTTGACTTTCCAAGATCGCATCCAAGATTTGTGAGCTAGTCAAGAATTTGTTTTACTTCAGCTTCTAACTTATGGCATGACTCTTCCTTTTCATTTATTTGATCCTTCAATAGTTCCTCTACCCTTTTGGATTCTTCAATTTGGGTCTTGAGATGGGCAATAGTTTCAAAACTTTTTATAATCTCATCATCTACCTTCATATCTTGTTTTTCATTCTTTAGTCTTGAGATCTTTTCTTCCTTTTCTTCTAAATGAGTCTTATTGCTCTGTTCTTTTTCTTTTAGCATTCCCTTTAACTTCAAGATGTTCCTTTGACTCCTCCTAAGAAACTTCTCAGTGTTATCCGAAAGATAGTTATAGTGTGTATAATAATGATCATTGTTATATCTATATAAACCCTCTTCAACTTCTTTTTGAAGTTCTAATAGATTTTCTTCTATTCTTTCCATGGGATAACTACCATCAAACTTTACACAAACTGTTTCTAGATCTTCTTCTTCACTTGAGAAAAATTCAACATCATCACATTTTGAATCATTGCAATCAAGAGTCTTTGGAGATTCTTTACCTTCATTTGAAACATCTTCAAGATCTTCCTTTTTGCCAACATCATCACATGATTCTTTTCCTTCATTTGAAATCCATTCAACATCATCATATATGCAATCAAGAGTTGGAGATTCTTTACCACTAATGATCTTGATGGATTGGTCTTCAACATCTTCTTTCTTTTCTTGATATGTCTTCTCTAGCTTTAGCCATAGATACTTGGAGGAAGTGCATTGTCACATGCTCTCTTTGATAGCGCTTGAGAGTACACTAAGAATGGTCTTGAGAGCCAATGCATCATTCTTATTTCCTTCCCTTTGAGCTGCATACTTTGACTTGTTCTTCAAGGAAACTAATCCATCAATGGATACCTTCCAAATAGTCGCTCCCATTGTCTTCAAATGTACTCTCATCTCTATTCTCCAAGTAGAATAGTTTTCCTCATCAAGGATTGAAACTTCATAATTCATTTGTGTGTCTATGGATCTCCTTCAAGCTTTTTAAGGCTTGTAGTGAAGGCCCACCCTGATACCAATTGTTGGACACACCGACTACACTGAGAGGGGGGGGGGTGAACAATGTAGGGATGTTTTTCAAAAATCCTTAGTTAACAATTACCATTAACTCATTACTCATTGTTTTAATTTATAAACAGTTAAATGTCAACACATATTAGTAAAATATATCAGCAATATATCATCAACAAGCCATCACCACAAGGAACACAAAGAACACAAGATGTATGTACAATTTTCTTTTTATTATGGACTACAATCCTTGGGGTTTTTCAGCAACAAATGAATAGAGTACAACTCTACAAGAGAACTAGATCTATAATGCAAGACTCATATTACACCCTTGGCACCAACTGAGATGAGGCAACAATCCTCAACATATATCAATCTGTACCATGAACAAGTGCATCAACCATGCACCAACCTGTACCAAACAACCTGTAATCAACTTGTACCATAAACAAGTGCATCCAACCATGTACCAAGTATATACCAATAACGTGTCAAATACTCATCAAAAATGACTCATCAATATGTACCAACATTATCAACTATGCACCTCATGTGTGTGCCAACTCATCAACTGCTTGTCTCAACCATGACTAGTTTTGGATTAGTCAACAACCCTAACTTGAAATAATCATAAATTTGTACCTGTAATGAATAAATATCTGAACTGATACATAATGTTATTCAGTGTGTTTTATGAAATTCCTCCAAGTGTCACTACTTGGAACCTATCAGAAAATGAGTTATAGAAAAAATGGCATACCTTGCTGAATTCTGGCTTATTCTAGAGAGCGACCTTGTAGAGCGTTCCCCGCATGTAATGTTTGTTGAATCGATTTGAAATTGTTACACATCATACTAAAGACTGTAATATAAACAACACAATTGGTCTCACTTAATTGGAATATGTTATAAATAAGTTATGACATTTTTACCCGAAACACTTGTTTTAGACTAGTTTCAGGACTAGCCACAAACCCTATTTTCCACGGAGTGTATCTCCAAAAATACAACGAACCACAAGATGAATTTTTTCCCATGGATACTTGGATATGTTTCCTCAATGTCATATCAATATCACGTTCTGAATCATTATAGAAAAAATTTTATTGCAAAAATGGTGAGATGACCTGTAAATAACATACCTTAGAAAGCATCATCAAAAGAATTTATCCTCCCTTGAATTTCGGTTTTCTTTTCTTCACCTGCCCTCTAAAATTAGGCTTAGATATCCTTTGGTTACCTCATTCACCTATAGATATTTAATATTCTCAAGTGTGATCTGAAATTAGAGAGCCCTGCCTCTTATTTATACTCTCCATCTTCTAGGTCACTTAACCCATTTCTAGGTCACTTAACCTATTTCTAGGTCACTTAACCTATTTTCCTCATTTTTAGGGTTAACCATTTTCCATAATTAGAAATTTATCCATTACTTTATCATTTAAATATTCTTCCTTGACTTTGTCACCTCACTTTATCATTTAAATAATCTTCTTTGATTTTGTCACTTCACTTTATCATTTAAATAATCTTCTTGACTTTGTCACTTTAACTTATCATTTAAATAATCCTTCTTGACTTTGTCACTTTACTTTATCATTTAAAAAATGATTTCTTCTTTTCAAGCACTTTGACTTCTTTGACCATTTGGGGCTTCAAGACAACATATGGGGGTCCTCCAACTTCGTAAAGTCATAACTCTCAAACCATGAGGAGATATGTGACATTCCACATACCCCTAGAAATGGCATGACATGTACTATCCATATAGAATAGTATTACCTGCAAATATATCAAAACTCATACCATTATCCATCAAACAAACTTGGGTCCATTACTCAAACCTGGGTTCTCCAACTTCTAATAGCGATAACTCTCTAACTGTGAGGAGTTATGTGACGTTCCACATACCACTGGAAATGGAATGACAAGCACTATCCATCTAGGATAGTTTCACTGACAAATTCATTGATCTTCATCTTATTATTCCACACTCAAGCATGGTTCCTCCAACCATTCTTCTAGAATAACTCAACTATAAAGCGTCTTCTCGTGAGGGATTTCACCATAAGGTCGGGACCATTTTGGAGTTCATCCATTGGTGCACCTTATCAACCATGATAAGACTATAATGATCAATCTAACTATGCATCGTATATCAAAGAAACCACATTGAACCATCTTCATCTTTGCATCATGTATCAATGACAACTCATTGATCCATCTTCGTATATGCATGACATCATATGCATCATATACTTTACATATATCTAATATCATCAAGTACAATACATATTACATTTGACATCAATCATCAATCAATCAATCCTTTGACATCAATCAATCAAAATATTGACATCAATGACAACATGATCCGACACCATCTATCAGCAAAGCGAGGTTTTTTCTCATCTTTTTTGATGATTTCTCACATTTTACACGGGTCTACTTTCTCGGGCAAAAATCCGAGGTCTTTCAACACCTCAAAGATTTCAAATCCCTGGTTGAGACATTGTTTGGAAATAAGATCAAATTTCTCTGAACTGATAAAGGGGGAGAGTATGTCAATCATTTGATCCATGATATTTTCCATAAGGCAAGAATTCAGTTGTAACACATAGTTCCCTATACTCAGCAACAAAACGGAGTTGCTAAGTGGAAAAACATATCTCTAAAGGAGATGGCATCTTGCATGTTGCATGCAATTTCACTACCATAGAGACTATGGGTCGAAGAACTTAATTCTAAAACATACATCCAAAACAGATCTCCCCATATATCTATCAAGGATAATACCCCATACGAGGCTTGGAGCGGCCTCAAACTGGAAGTGACCAACTTTCACATTTTTGGTTCACGTGCATGGGCCCAAATTCCCTCTGAAAAGAGGAAGGCACTTGATCCATAGAGCATTGAGTGTATTTTTGTTGGATACCCCAACAGTGTGAAGGGATATAGGATTATTGATCTTTCCTCGGACCGGCTCATCATTGAGCGTAGTGTCCAATTCAAGGAAAGTGTCTCGCATGTACCTCAGCAGCCACATGTAGACACCTTCATTCTTCCACCTGTCTGAGATGATGAGAATGCACATGTTGACTCTTCTTCAAAAAATAGTTCTGATTCATAGGAATCAGATGATTCAGATTCAGATTCAGAGTCAGTATAGTCAGATGCAGAGTTAGAGCATCCAAATGCAGTTGCAAAGCCAGAGAAGTTTCCCAAGTGGGAATAGACTACTCTTCAGGATGCAAGGGAACTCATTAGTGATCCAGGTGATACTAGGAGGACTCGATCTGAATTTGAGGAGCCTCATGTTGCACTCACTGCTACTGAACCATTGGCCTCCATGCATCTTTTCTTGGTTCATTCTTCAGATCCACAGTATTATGGAGAGGCTACTAGAAATCCCTTTTGGGAATCCTTCATGCAGGGGGAGTACAACTCCCTCCTCGAGAACCAGAATTAGGATCTGGTTCCCCTTCCTTATGGGAGGAAAATTTTCATATGCAGATGGGTCTACAGGACCAAGAGCATAGTGGATGGACAAATTAGTAGATACAAATCCAGGATTGTTGCCAAAGGATTTCAGGAGGTGCATGGTATTGAATATGATGAGACCTTCGCTCCAGTAGCGAAGATGGATTCCATATGATTGGAACTTGCCATTGTGGTAGCCAAGGGATGTGAATTCTATCAGATGGACGTGAAGAATGCATTTCTTTACGATGATCTCTCTGAGGAGATCTATATGGAGCAGCCATAGGTATTTATGCAGGACTCATCTTTGGTCTGTCGACTGAAGAATTCCCTTGATGGCCTCAAGCAAGCTCTGAGGGAATGGTATGCCAAGATGGACTCCTACTTGTTGTCATGGAACTTTGTATGTTKTAAATCAGACTTGAATGTCTACATGCTCAGGACGGTTGATTCACTTCTACTCTTAGTTATGTATGTTGATGATTTGTTGATCATCGGTTGCTCGACTTCAGCGATTRCTGCAGTCAAGAGGATTCTACATGAAAGATTTTTTATGATGGACATGGGTCCTCTACACTTATTCCTTGGACTTGAGATCAGTCAGGATGCATCATGCATCAAACTGTCTCAGGCCAAGTATGCACGAKATCTCCTTGAGATATTTCACATGACAGACTACAAGTTTTCTCCAACTCCTTTCCTATCAGGAGTCAAACTTGAGGATGGCGAGGAGACTCCACTGGTTGATAGTACACTATACATACAACTAGTGGGGATATTGTTGTATCTCACACACTCCATACCAAACCTCTCCTATGTAGTTGGCGTAGTTTCCAGGTTCATGCAGGAGACACATGAGCTATGTTGGAAGGTTGCAAAGTGTATCCTTCGATACGTACAGGGCATCATCACCTTTGGGATTCATTATGCAGTAGAATCTACATTAGATATCATCGGGTTTACTGATTGTGACTGGGTTGGCGATAGCACTGATCACAAGTCCACATCTAGTTACTCACTTAGTCTTGGTTCTGGGCCTATCTGTTGGTCGAGCAAGAAGCAATTTGTCATTGCTCTATCTTCAGCCGGGGCAGAGTACATAGAGGTAGTTAACATAACCATTCAGGCTATGTGGCTACAACATTTTATCACTAAGTTGGGCATTCAGTTTCACTAGCCGATCGTTATCTTTTGTGACAACCAGACCACTCTAAAGTTCTGCAAAGATCCATTTCAGAGGCAGTTGATGAAGCACATCGATATCCACATGCACTACATCTGGGACTTAGTACATGAGGGGATCATCGACATACAATTTTTTCCTTTAGCATAACAGATGACATACATCTTCACCAAGACCTTCACTGAGAAGAAGTTTCATTCTCTACGAGGTCGTCTTGGAGTGAAGGACACAGTTTCCTAGAAACTATAGTTCTTTTTTTTACATACATTGTAAATTGAGGGGGGGGGGGAGGGGGGGGTTCCCATGAG
>JASDQU010013013.1:313908-335089 GCA_032191745.1 Picea mariana | reverse complement strand
TCCTCACTTTATTTATGTGTATATTTTGTATTTGGGTACCTAACATGGTCTCATTTTCGGGACCCATTCTTTATTTTCACCATAGTGATGTTCAGGGGGGGTGTTGGAGTTACTTAACACACACCTAGGATTTCTTTTTCTTAAGGTTTTTCCTTGTTTATTAGTCATAATTAGTCATTATCCAGTCTCCTATATTTTAGGGGAGAATATTCCACCTAGAGAATATTCTCTTTCAGTTGACACTTCAGTTTGACTAGTTGAGTTGAGTCTAGATGTTGCATTGGTTTTGTCACCATGAAACATTGGGATCATCACCATGCTAATGCACACTTGCCTTGGGATCATCACCAGACTGGCACATTACCCTTGATTCCTTGATCTACTCCTCACTACATTATGTTCATTCAGTTAACTGAAGACTAGTTGACTAGTTAACTCAGTTAGGTGGCAGTTCACTCCCGTAACTTCCTAAGAGACTAGACTAGGTGACAGTTCACTCCCATAACTATTGGTGTGTGTCCAGATCACTCTAGACCACCACTATGGCACATTGGTTCTCCTCCAATTCACATTCATTGAGTTATACATAGTATATCATGTGTAAATTATTCATTATTCATTACGGTTAATGATAATTCTTCCATTCTTTCTCTCCTTCTTCTTCTTTCTCAAATTCTCTCTGCAAATGTGTGTATTATTGTTTAGATAGATCTATTATGTGCAGGTTCAACACATTTATAGATAATAGATCATGCTTATGTAGACAACTTCGTCATTCTATAGTAGTTACACATTTCACAATAAGTGAAAACAAGAGAAACCAACAAAAATATTCCTAGTTAAATGCAATCCACAACGATAGTGAAATACAAACCCACCACCAACAATATAAATGCCCATATTCTCATCTCTCATTCAAAATGAGATAATCCCATAAAATAAATAAACTACACATAACCTCCATACAAGAATTCAAATGATATATTGCAGATGAATCCTTCAATAGCATGCCCCTACCTTTGATTATAAACAATCTCAAAGAAATAATACTCGCTTTAGCTCAAGAGAACAAATATGGATTCTAAAGTAAAGAAACCATTCAACTAGCCATTGGAATGTCATGCACCATTTTATAAAAGGAAAATAATTACTTGACTCTATATTATTGCAACGATATTATCCCCAAGATGCTACTATGACCCATCCATGGAAGGAAGAGTGAAAATTGTGTTCCTAGCTAGTGCAAAATGTTGACATTTATTCACATTTCTAATTGTATTTAGCAACCAAACCCTAAAATATGCAATGAATCAACTTCAACATAACATAATAAACTATATCGAAGCAATAATGTAAAAACACCATAAATAACACAAAAAATATTGAGATGATCTATTATTAATGCACATAATACAAAAACTATTACATGCACCATCCTTGCCAATAACAAGCAAGGGAGTATATCTTTTTTCCACCCTTAACTCTCTTGTGCATCCACAACCATGCGTCGATGAGGAATTGTTGAGAAATTTGTGTCATTGATTTCAAGGTGGAAATGATGATGAGGATGTGGCAATGATGATAAAGAGGTATCAGTGATAATGATGATGTGGTAGTGATAGAGTGAGATTGTTTCAGAAATAGTGATGAATCATGGAATACATGAATTCATGAAGCCATGAAGTGGTTAAGCCATGAAGACAAGTGAATATAAAAGATCATTGAAGAAGCCCTAAAGCAAATCACAGAATCCCCTAAAAGTTATGATGATGTGTCAACTTGAAGAATCCTTGAAGATCCTTGAATATCCTTGAAGGAGCCTTTACATAAGTGTATATTACCCCAAAGTGGTCCCCTTATGGTGTAGCTTTTAAGAATGGACCTCATAGGATGAGATAACATGTGGTTGTTTCCACATGCCCACTCTTAGTTGTACATAAATGGAGCCTTTATGGAGCCTACAATATGTCCAAGATAAATATTACAAGCCTACAGATGTCCAAGATAAATATTGCAAGATGGAGATTGTTGAAAGTATTATTTTTGGTTAATTTGGATACCCTATCTTTGAGGGAATTTTTACCCTATATATCTAACTAAAATAGTAACATACATTACATAGTTGGAAATATTATTCTAAGACCTTTCAAATGGTAAAATCCCTCCAACTCCATAGGAATGAGGAGATATCAGTTTTTCCGTCCGACAACCCAACCAGAAAATAGAGGTTGGCTCAGCTCATTTTTTGGAACAAAATTACTATAAATACAAGATAGAATTTCGTATTTTTAGTGAAACTAATGAAGAGATCAATTCTGAGGTGCACTCAAGGTGTTGGGGTATCTTTTTGGTGTGCAAGAGAAGTCTAATGGATTATCTTAAGGTATTTCTCATTCTCAAGTTATGTTATAAGGTCATGATGTTGTCGTAAGGTTGTGAAGTTGTCATATGCATTGTTGTGAGGTTGTGATGTTATCATATACTCTGCTATGAATTTGTGATGTTTATACGATGTTTTTGTGAGGTTTTGATGCCACCATATGCTCTGCTATGAATTTGTGATGTTGTCGTGATGTTGTCATGAGGTTGTGTTGGGCCCCAACAACTTCCCCTAATTTTTTATAAAATTTAAAGGGCCCCCATTAGAATCTTGATAATTATAATGAGCTACAGAATCAACCTTTTCAAATAGTTCCATACCTTGGCTTGCTTTGAAACAAACTAAATACATTCACTATAGTATGAGACATTCATTACAAGAGTATATGTCAAAATTTAGAAACGAGAATAGAAATCTCAATTTAAACAAAAACATTAATTTTTCTCAACTGTTTACTTTCGTTTAAATTATGATTATGTGTTCTTTATTTTGTTCATTAACAAGTTTGACTATTTTGAATAATGTGTTCAATACTTCATCAAATAATATCTTGGTTGGTTTCTCATTTTCATGAAATCATTTGGTGATATTAATTAATTAAATTCTTTTTTCATTTTGCATCTTATTTCAAAATAATAATAATAAAATAATTATCTATCATTTGTTTGATTTTGTAAAAAACCAAAATTAATATTTTTCTCTTCTCCATTAACTTGAAGCTTCTAAAATTTTAAGATCATATTTGAAAGAAAATTATAAACAATGTTTGTTTATAAGTTATAGTTAGTTTAAATTCATTTTTTTTTTCTAGATTTTGTTTTATTCACGATTTTTAGGTTATTAATTTAGGTTTCTTTTTGTTTCACAGGTTTCTATTATCAAATATTTGATACGGATCTGATCATGGCTTGATTTTATTATCCAAATAGGTTCAAGATAATTGATCCAAAAATAATTTTGGATTGCTACAAATAATTTTATGAGCAACAATAGATAAAATTTGGAAAGGCGTCAAGATCAGACAGGCGATTTTGCAGGACTAATT
Source organism: Picea mariana (assembly GCA_032191745.1). Classification (NCBI taxonomy): domain Eukaryota; kingdom Viridiplantae; phylum Streptophyta; class Pinopsida; order Pinales; family Pinaceae; genus Picea; species Picea mariana. Next base: position 331,664 of record JASDQU010013013.1, on the reverse strand, counting down.
GCAGCCAAACTATGAGGAATTTGAAGAAACAGTTGAAAATCCAGAACCGAAATGGACCCATTTACCTTCTGCATAGCGATTTTCCCAAAACAATGCACAATTTGAGAGATATTGATGTCTTTTTATGAGACAAATTTTAGGTGGCGAAAATTAATAGTGACGCCTAGACTGTTCATTCATTGTATAAATATATGAGAAAGTTCAAAGCCAGGGAGATCTAAGAAATTGAGAGGAGGATTTTAATCCTTTCTCTTTTGTAAACTTTTATTCTTTTCAAATGGAGTAATGGATGGTTGGAATCTTTGGGAGAATGGATGAGTATTTTCAAAGAAGAATATGGAATTCCAGGTTGCTTAATGGCTTTTGTCCTGTGAATAAAATGGTTTTATTTTCATTATAATATCTTCATATTCTTTTAATAATTGATTATGCATTGATTTAAATTAGCTTTAGTATTTTTTATCAATACATAATTAATTGCTATCATTTATGTATTAATTAATTTTTTCCATCTTTAAGAGTCTATTATCCCAAAAACTCTTCCAGGACTATAGTATGGTCATGTGATTTTGAGAAAGAATATGGGAAAGAAATTCATCTTTGGCTTTAGACCTGTTTGACGCTTATTCCATTTCGTTCTTTCATCACTGTTATATTATGAGAATATTGTTATGGTTGATTTTAGCTTTAGCTTGTCATCATATGGTGTTTTCATACTGTTAAATGTTATATGTTCTCCATAATTTCTTATTCCATTTTTTATGTGTGATCAATCGATCATTTGATTATTGTGGAATTTATTTCTAATGTTAAATGATGGATAATATCAATACTCAGAATTGAGTTTTATTTCGTTCTTAAATATTGATTATCTTAAGATCACACGATTTTTAATTAGTTGTCTTCCTGTTGTTATTAATTTACTCCAATATCAAATACTGCTTTGAATGTATTATGGAAGTGCTAGTATTGTTATGTTATAGATTTCCCTTAACAATAGTACAGGTAGGAGCTCATACACCACAAAAAGATAATACCAGTTTCGTTGATCAGCAACAGGTTATTATGTGTGTTATTTAGTTAAGTTGTTTATGAATGAAACAATGATTACATTAATTATCTTTGACTATTTTTGTGTCACTGTTGCAATCGTATTCATTTAGTATTTATTCATTTAATAAATTTAAAAAAAAAAGAGTCAAAAATAAGTGTTGTTCATATTTGATTCAGAAACTTTATCAAACAATCATTTTCCCAAGATTTCATGTAAATCTTGTAAATTGTATATAAATTGTTCATAATCATTTGTATATTCACATTCTTAGATAAATATTTGTAATTATTGTGTCGATTGTTAGAATCTTTTCTTTAGTTTGTTTATTTTATTTTTCATCTTTAGGACCCTAGTTGGCTAACGGAGCCATTAAACCCGTCAAAATAGGTTACACCAAATGGCTTGGGTTATTTAGACAACCCCGGACCGGATATATTCTTCCAGTTGACGGTATGTCAAATTTGCCTGACAACAAATGGTGCTAGAAGGAGGGCCGAGTAAATTTAATGATTAAATGTTCCACTCCTTAGCCTTTCATAATTCCAAATTTATAAATATTTTTTTTGTTTCATCTTGAAATGCACTAGAAGGCAGTCCAGATGAACAAGTTGGCCTTATAGGAGTCTTTGTTTCGAATTTAATTAATTTCCCATGGCTCCCCAAATCACTGTGTTGGAACATGCTTTCCACTTCTCATTACCTGATATTCCCAACGATACAGTCTCTCGCTTGTCAAAACTCACCTTTGATGGTGGGGGGGATGTATCTGCAAAAGACCATATTAACAAGTTTTGGTGTAAATGCATCAAGCATGATATTTCTGATTTAAAGGCTTTGTGCAGATTGTTTGCATTTACTTTTAGGGGTCGGATTAAACATTGGTTTGAGTCTTTTCCAACATATCACATTTTTTATTGGTTTCAGTTTATAGATGAATTTTTAGATGATTTTTAAATCTATGATTACAATCAATTATGTGAAGAATTTCATACTTTGCTAATCAATGGTGATTCATCTTCAAAAGGATTTTCGACAAGAATCCATCATGTTCTTTGTAAATTTAATCTTGGTGACATGTAATTTGTATTAAATCTCCTCTATGATTCTTGCATCCAGTCATATTCAATCGCAAATGATGAAGCAGTTACAAATACTATCACTCAATTGCAAGAAGAATTGTGTTCACAGGATCAGAGGGATCCATCCGAAAATGTTGAACAACCAAAGGAGGTAGAATCTATTGAAAATGTTCTTACTGACAATCAAATTGCTTTTTCCTCTAAATCATTGCATATTCAGTCCTCGACCATCGTGAAAGAAGATTTGATGTTGGGTGAAGGTGAATGTCCATATTATTCTAACTCTTGCTCTAATCAGTACTTAAATTTAGTTATTGAAGAACACTTAGGTGACGAAAATGATCTTAAGTATTCTAACATTCCAATGAAACTGATTAGAGATGTAGATCTGCAATTGGAAGAAGAAACCTTAAACCTTCATCTACAAATCGTACCTTATCAACATAAAAGATCAGATGTTTTTCATGAAAGTTTTGAATTGTCTATCCTAAAGGAGGCAAATTTAGATGATCATTTTATGTTGAAGAATTTATCACCAAAACAGAGTGAAAGTTTTAAGGAAAATGAAGAGAAATGTCTTGAGAATACCATTGTTAAATATCATAGCTGAAGAGATTCTTTTCATGTGCTCATTTCTGATTCCTTTTACTCTGTATATCCCGATCTCTTCTTAGATTCTGGTGGACTTGATACTTTACCTACAGTATCTTACTATTTGCCATCAGAATCAAATCTTTTAGATATGCCAAAATTTGTTGAAATTAATTCCAAACATAACATTTATGAAATTGGATTTGATGCTCTTTCACTTTTGTCACTCGCATGGAAAAATGACATGTTGCACGATGATTTTACACGATTTATTGTTGAAAAATACAATGCACTCATCCTTATGGAGATCGAATATTCTACATTGCATATTTGTTCTTTGATTAGTTCGAATTTTAATGTTTATGCTTCACATTTTGAAATGATCAATATCATCAAAGGAAGTGTTCAAACCAATAATCTAACTGATGTCATGAATCCTCTTATGATGTGTTCCCCATTGGTATATCCATTTCATTAAATTCATAGTTTGCATCCTAATTTTTATGACATGATCTTAGAATGGCTTGAAGATTCGTATATGAAAAATCTACATAATAAATATAAAGTTGTGCTTGCTTTGTTTTTACCTAAATATCTAGGAAGTAATCATAACATGATTCTCTTAGATTCTTCATGTGAAGAAATTGATGAACACTTGGAGAATTGTCAGGAGGATGCGACACTTCGGCCTTGGTTAATGGTTATGTCAGGTCCCTATAATAATAACAAGTTTTCCAAACTTACTTACACTCTTCCATGCCATTATGACCCATATCATGACCAGACTACAGAATGGTTGGAGGATTCATACATCAAGAAGTTTCAAAAGAATAGTAAGGTCATGCTTGTTTTGTTTTTAAATGAATATATAGGAGGTAAGCATGACATATTTCTTTTGCAACTACAAATACTACATTCTTTTATCTGATTTTCAATTTTTTATGCCGTGCAAGATTGAAAATGCTCTTGTGGCTGCACTGGAAATATGATTTTACTTAGCGTTTTGATATATTTAGTATTTTAGAGTAGGTTTAGGAGTAGGTTTCCTTTAGTTTTATTTATCAATATTTCTTTGTGTAATAATGTAGTTGTGAACATAAGTGGGTACACCAAGAGAACCATAATATGAATGTTGTCAGGGAAGTTCACTTTAAATCTTTTTCTCTCTGTTTTTCATTGAATATTTCTTTTCAAAAATGCAGTATCATCATGAAAATTTTAAATGGAAAGTAAAGAAATAAGTAAATTTGAACTATCAATTCAACCTTGGCCCAAGGTGCCACGAGTAGGACTGCACTCATATTAATAAGGATTTTTCTATTTTCTTTTAATCTCTTTTATTTTGAATAATAATACTTGGTCAAAGTAGCATCTCATGCATCACTATATTAAGAAAAGAACTTGCTCACACATGATATTTTATATGATTTAGTTCTTCCTTTATTTTACAGTGAGATGCTAGTGGATCCAAAAGCTCAAGTTTATCTTTGGCCAAAATCGTTTATTGAAAAGTTTTATTTTGCTGTTTTGATTTTGTGTACTTATGATTTTGAATCCCATTAATAAAATTTGATTTGGTTTGTTGTGTGTTTCTTGTTTTCTTTGATTGCTTTGAATGAGTTTTCTTCTTATCTTTCTTTTTGAATCAATATATTTATGATCAAAGAGCTATTGTCGAAGGAAGCATTTATTTTAAGACTTGTGTTTTTCAAGCAATTTGAAATAATTCAAAAGGTCCTGATATTAAGATACAGTTCAGACAATTGATTTTTAAGTCAATTGTCACTTTCATTTTGTCCTCAAATTGTCTTTGTCAGAGTATTACACCAGAGATGTGGTTTAAATGTTTGAGAATTACGATAATCTTTAAACTTTTTACGCCATCCATATTCTTAAGGAATCACTTTTAAGTGCTTCCCCATTCTCTAGATGATTTCTTAAAGGAAATCTAAAATCTTTAAACCATGATAAAACTTCCAGTTTTGAAAGAAAATAAATCAACTATTCACCTGTATTGCAATTAACCTCCAGTATCACCCCACTCTCTTTGTCATCAAGAAATCTATAATTGTATTACTATTTAAAAGTGGCATAAGAGGGTTGAAAGAACTTATGTGTGGGAAGTGTGTGTAAACCCATCGGGGTACTGAACAGACTCGCTGGCAGCGGGTAAATGCACACATAATACCAAGACAACTTCATCAGGGTACTGAACAGACCTGCTGGCAATGAAGCAATGTTGGGTCGAGAGGTAGCAGGTATATGTTTTTAAATTAACTTTTATGGAAATATACATCATGTGGATAGAACTATTGGATGGGATTAAAGCATTTGAGTGGGTTAAATGACATCCCTGTCAAGGCTATGGACGTCTGCTGGTAGCAGTGGATCTGTCAACGGTATTGAAGTTCTTTTATAAACATCGTGACTCTTTGATTAAGAAATTATTTCAGGTCATAATCTTCTGCAAAGAAAATTCTATTGTCTAGTTATAACATTGAGCTTATCGTAATACTATATGGTCTCAGAGTGAATTTATTTCAGGAAGCTTAAATCATTTTATCAGTCTTATTCTTTTCTTCCTGAGATGAAATCTTACCAGATCAGAGATAACTGCTTCACCCAGTAAGTCGCCATTTGTTGGGCCCCAACAACTCCCCCTAAAGTTATACAAAATTTAAAGGGCCCCCATTAGAATCTTGATAATTATAATGAGCTACAGAATCAACCTTTTCAAATAGTTCCATACCTTAGCTTGCTTTGAGACAAACTTAATACATTCATTATAGTATGAGACATTCATTACAAGAGTATATGTCAAAATTTAGAAACGAGCATAGAAATCCCAATTTAAACAAAAAAGTTAGTTTTTTCTCAACTATTTACTTTCGTTTAAATTATGATTATGTGTTCTTTCTTTTGCTCATTAGCAAGTTTGACTATTTTGAATAATGTGTTCAATACTTCATCAAATAATATCTTGGTTGGTTTCTCATTTTCATGAAATCATTTGGTGATATTAATTAATTAAATTATTTTTTTTCATTTTGCATCTCATTTCAAAATAATAATAATAAAAGAATTATCCATCATTTGTTTGATTTTGTAAAAAACCAAAATTAATATTTTTTCTTTTCTCCATTAACTTGAAGCTTCTAGAATTTTAAGATCATATTTGAAAGCAAATTATAAACAATGTTTGTTATAAGTTATAGTTAGTTTAAATTCATTTTTTATTTTCTAGATTTTGTTTTATTCACAATTTTTAGGTTACTAATTTAGGTTTTTTTTTGTTTCACACGTTTCTATTATCAAATATTTGATACGGATCTGATCATGGCTTGATTTTATTATCCAAATACGTTCAAGATGATTGATCCAAAAATAATTTTGGATTGCTACAAATAATTTTATGAGCAACAACAGATAAAATTTGGAAAGGCGTCAAGATCAGACAGACAATTTTGCAGGATTGATTGCAGCCAAACCGTGAGGAATTTGAAGAAATGGTTGAAAAATTAGAACCGAAATGGACCCATTTAACTTCCACATAGAGATTTTCCCAAAACAATGCACTATTTGAGAGATATTGATGTCTTTTTACGAGGCAAATTTCAGGTGGCAAAAATTAATAGTGATGCCTAGACTGTTCATTCATTGTATAAATATATGAGAAATTTCAGAGCCAAGGAGATCTATGAAATTGAGAAGAGTATTTTTTTTTTTTTGTGTGTGTCTGGAGGAATCAGCAACTAGTTGGGCACGTGCTTGCGTTACACGTGGCCGTGTGATCCAACCGCTACCACTATAACCTCCAGGTGTGCCCACGATGCCCCTTACGCGGCACACAAGGTAAGTCGGGGGGAATTGAACTCGAAACCTCATGGAACTTCATTTTCACGGCACTTTCCAATTGAGCTGCCCCCCCGGGGGCATTGAGAAGAGAAAGGATTAAAATATTCTTCTCAATGCCCCCGGGGGGGCNCCAATTGAGCTGCCCCCCCGGGGGCATTGAGAAGAATATTTTAATCCTTTCTCTTTTGTATATTATTTCTTTTGTAAACTTTTATTCTTTTCAAATGGAGTAATGGATGGTTGGAATCTTTGGGAGAAAGGAAGAGTATTTTCAAAGAAGAATATGGAATTCCAGGTTGCTTAATGGCTTTTGTCCTGTGAGTAAAATGGTTGTATTTTCATTATAATATCTTCATATTCTTTTAATAATTGATTATGCATTGATTTAAATTAGCTTTAGTCTTTTTTATCAATACATAATTAATTGCTATCATTTATGTATTAATTAATTTTTTCCATCTTTAAGAGTCTATTATCCCAAAAATTCTTCCAGGACTACAGTATGGGCATGTGATTTTGAGAAAGAATATGGGAAAGCAATTCATATTTGGCTTTAGACCTGTGTGATGCTTATTCCATTTTGTTCTTTCATTACTGTGGTATTATGAGAATATTATTATGGTTGATTTTAGATTTAGCTTGTCATCATATGGTGTTTTCATACTGTTAAATGTTATATGTTCTCCATAATTTCTTATTCCATTTTTTATGTGTGATCAATCGATCATTTGATTATTGTGGAATTTATTTCTAATGTTAAATGATGGATAATATCAATACTCAGAATTGAGTTTTCTTTCATTCTTAAATATTGATTATCTTAAGATCACACGATTTTTAATTAGTTGTCTTCCTGTCGTTATTAATTTACTCCAATATCAAATACTTCTTGAATGTATTCTGGAAGTGCTAGTATTGTTCTATTATAGGTTTTCCTTAACAACAGTACATGCAGGATCTCATACACCACAGAAAGATAATACCAGTTTCGTTGATCAACGACAGATTATTATGTGTGTTATTTAGTTAAGTTGTTTATGAATGAAACAATGATTACATTAATTATCTTTGATTGTTTTTGTGTCACTATTTCAATCGTATTCATTTAGTATTTATTCGTTTAATATATTTAAAAACAAAAACAAAAATAAGTGTTGTTCATATTTGATTCGGAAACTTTATCAAACAATCATTTTCGCAAGATTTCATGCAAATATTGTAAACTGTATATAAACTGTTCATAATCATTTGTATATTCACATTCTTAGATAAATATTTGTAATTATTGTGTCGGTTGTTAGAATCTTTTCTTTAGTTAGTTTATTTTATTTTTCTATCTTTAGGACCCTAGTTGGCTAACAGAGCCATTAAACCCGTCAAAATAGGTTACACCAAACGGCTTGGGTTATTTAGACAACCCCGGACCGGATCTATTCTTCCAGTTGATGGCATGTCAAATTTGCCCGACAACAGGTTGTGATGTTGTCGTATGCTCTGCTATGAAGTTGTGATGTTGTTGTGAAGTTGTGATGCTTCCATATGCTCTTTTATGAAGTTGTGATGTTTATTTGATGTTGTCGTGAGTAGGATGTTGTTTTTAGTGGGAATTTTTGTGAATGGATGTTACCGTCAGTGGATGTTGGTGCATGTATTTTATGGAGCAGGTTCTTACTTCCAGTTGGAGCTAGTAAAGCCAGGGGGTTGGTGCCTCCTTACAATTGGTGTGGGTAAATCAGAGAGTTGGAGCTTCCTTCAGGTTAGTGCCTATAAATCAGGAGGTTGGTGCCTCCTTCCAATTGGTGTTGGAGAATATTAGAAATTGGTAATTCCTATGAATGTAATATTAACATAATATAAGAAAATCATTTCTTGGTTTTCTCCCATTTGGGTTTCCACGTAAAAATCATTGTTTTATGTGTATGGTTTTTAATGATGATTAATGGAATTGTTAATGGCTAATGTTTTCATGATGTTCTTAAGGCTAAAAATTGTAAAAATTTCTCTATATTGATTCACCCCCCCCCCCTCTCTCTCAGTATTGGTGAATATTCCAACAGTTGGTATCAGAGCAGGTTCCTTCATGAATACTCTAACCACTGGAAGGAAGATCATGTATATTCATGAAGTTTACTCTACATATGGAGTTCCAATGTTCAATGGATTAAATGTTTCTCATTGGATCATAAGGATGAGAGCATTTTTATAGGCATAGGGGTTTGACACTTGGAAATTAGTATTAGATGGTTACACCACTCCAAAAGGAATACCAAAGGGTGAAATAGCAAAGAAGCTTCATAAATATAATGCAAATGCATTGAACATAATTCTAAGTGGATTATCAGAGTCTAAAAAGAAAATAAACGAAGTTGGAAAGCATTCATCAGCTAAAGAGCTTTGGGACAAACTACAAGAAAACTACACAAAGGAAGGAATGTAGGAATGTGCAGAAGATCAAAAGGAAGATACACCAAAGAAAGAAGCAACATCAAATAAAAGGGATGACAACCCAAATGAACATGCATTTGAGGAATCAAATGAAGAAAATGTGAAGGAATTCAAATCAAGTAAGAATTCTTGTCGTCATAAATTAAATCCTTCTGATATTATATGTGCCTATGCAAATAAAAGTGGCTTTGACAAAGATGAAAGAAAAATCCATGCCTCGAAAGAAGAAGAGAATGATGAATCGGAAGTTGAATTAGAACTTTAAGGGGAACTGATTAGTTCTCTATATGATTCGAGGAATGCAAGGGAGAATAAAAAAATACTAAAGGAATAACTACAGAGGTATCAAGAAAATAATACATTGCTAGAAGAGAAGCTAAGTGAGACCAAAAAGACTGTCATTATTTTAAAAGCACGAGTAGAAGTGGCTAAGAATACTGAAGAAAAATTGAAGAATCAATTAGAAGAGAAAGATACCCAACTAAGCGCAAACCTGTAGAATGATATGATTCAAATAGAAGAGGACAAGAAAAGTGAAGAATTCCTAAACAATCAACTAAAAGAGAAGGAAGAAATGTGTCAAGCAAGAGAACTTGAAATTGTTTCTCTAAGAGAAGAAGCAAAAAGGATAGTTTCCACAAACTTGAAGTTTGAGAAGAGTTAATCAGCCTTAGAATACATCTTCAAACAAAAAATATATCCCAGTGACAAGATGAGTATTGGGTATGACTACAAGAAAAAACACATTGAAGAAGAAAAGAGATCCAAACTACTAAGGAAGATTGAAGAAATATCTAAAGGTCACACAAATGGCTTAAAGGATTCCAATAGCATAGTAATAGACCATGATCAACTAAGACATGACAAGCAAGAATCTCAAAGACATCAACTAAGACATGACAAGAAAGCATATCAAATACCTTCACTTCAAGGAATATCAACCACTCCTAGGTATCGAAGTTTCTTTCCCGGTTACTTTTTTTCTTGTAACAATTATGGGCATAAGGTTGTAAAGTGTAGAACTTATGGAAGAAATGTTCAAGCAAGAAATAGTCAAGTAAGAGGCATTTATATGGCCCTCTATAATGTTGAATGTTACAAATGCCACAAATATGGACACATAGCTCATGATTGTAGAAGCATGATAAAGTATTTCATGAAATAAAATACACATATCAAATATAAGCAGGTTTGGAGAAGAAAACAAAAACAAGAAGAATAGGTCAATGGAGAATTCTCAGAGGACATACCCACAGGAGTTGTGGAATTGAGTAATAATGATAAATCTACAAGTAAAAAGGAAGGTTTCAGGATTACAAATGATGATCCAGTAGCAGAGAAGCATTATACATTATTCTAAACTATTTGGCATAGAGACTCACAGTATCATGGATAATGTTGAGGGAGAGTCTAAGTAGCAGGAAATGAAGACCAAATAAATGTGAATTGTGTTAATGCATGATCATGCATATTCTTGAATCAACATCCCTAATATAGTTTGAAGGAATTAATGGCAAGGTTTTCAAGGATTGTGTGTTGCATATTTGAGAGGCATTGTGAAGCATTATAAGAAATCCCTATTTGAATTGTGGAAGTGAAGACTAGTTGGTCACTACTTAGAGACAGTCTTGGAAGAAGTATATTGTAGGCCTTGAAGACCTATTTTGGCACAATCTGCAAGATTGTTTGGAATATTTTAAAAAGTGATATTGAATAGGGGTACTTGTGTGTGGTTGAGGTTATTTTCTTTGGAAGAGAAAAAAACAAATTTGAAGGATAGTTTATGGACAAGTTTTGTAGCTTCATCAAATGAATGTGAAGAGAAAAATTTATAGGAATGTTCTAAAAATAAAAGTGTGGTGTGTCTATGTTGAAGACAAAATAATATATGCTTATCTAAAGAAAAGGTTGGGATAGTTAAGATCTTGTTAAAGGTTGTCCTTACAAAGACACTTGGTTAAAGGCATATCTTATGACAATCAAGAAAAACAGCTTAAGGACTATCTTGTACACCTCACGAGGATCATACACCATGAAGATTTCAGATATGGAAAGGAAACTTTCCAGCATTATCCTTAAAGGGTCCAAACTAAATGATAAGTGATGTGTAAAATCAGTAGCACCAAGGCTACATTAAAAGGAAACCTAGAGAATAAACTAGTAAAGAAACATTAGGAGGAAACTTTGATTTATTACACAGCTAGAGAAAGAAGATTCAACACAGTCAAAGGGGGAGTATTGTCGAAAAGGAAAGATGCTCACAGAGATAGCATTACAATCAAAATAACAATTGATGAAAGAGGGAGAAGCAAAATGAGTTAAATGAAAATGGATGAAATCAAGAAGACAGGGGGAGAAATAGAATAAGAAAGAGAATCATGAAATTCCAAAGGGGGAGAAACACTTTATCCTGGATGTAAAAGGGGAGAGAAACAGACTGTTGGTGATAGCGGGAGTCACCTGATAAAAGAAAAAAAATGATCCATTTTCCATTTTTTTAAAAGGGGAGAGAAACAAAGTGATGGATAGAGTAAGCATGCATCACTGCAAAAGGCAGAAGATGTTGCCATCAATGACAAAGGGGGAGACTGTTGAGAAAATGTTATCATTGATGTCAAAGTGGCAATGTTGATGATGATGTGGCATTGATGATGAGGATGTAACAGTGATAATATGATGATGTGGTAGTGATAGAGTGAGATTGTTTGAGAAATATTTATGAAGCCTTGAAGACGTGAATTCATGAATCCATGAAGTGGTCAAGCCATGAAGACAAGTGTCAAGCCATGAAGACAAGTCAATATAAAATCACATTGAAGAAGCCCTAAAGAAAATCCCAAAAGCGCTAAAAGTGATTATGATGTGTCCACTTGAATAAACCTTGAAGGAGCCTTGACATAAGTGTATATAACCCCAAAGTGGTCCCCTTATGGCATAGATTTTAAGCATGGCCCTCAAGGGATGAGATAACATATGGTTGTTGTTAAAATTTTGGTATGTTCATTTAACCATAGACAATGTCACATCATTGTCACCCAACCATAGGCACAAGGCCACCCCCGAGCATCCTAACCTTTACTTAGACTAATTTTGGCAAGCCTACTCTAGAACCAACACATAAACCCTAGTTGCTAACTGCAGCAACAACTCAATACAAGTAGAGTGCTCCTTATCCAAGGGTAGCGCACAAGAGAGAGTGTCTCCATATCCACAGAACAAGTATTGTACACAACTAAGGCAACTGCAGCTGCACTACTCATGCCATACTTAGAAAGAATATCACCAAGAGTTTCACCAAGAACCACCAAGAGAATCACCAAGAAAATCACCAAGAGAGAGACCAAGACCAAGAGATGACCATACACCCTTATTCCTCCTTGCAGTTGCAACTGTATATCTCCAAAATACTTGCACACTTTCTGGTTGTCCAAATGAGCTAAAATGTCCTATATTTATATTAATATATCCAGTTACTTTTCTGGTTGGGCCAACCTAACTTTCTGGTAATTATATTTTTTGTTTATCTTTTTCTTGTGGGGTCGACTTGTATTTCTAGAAGATAATAATCTAACATTATTATTTTGCTAGGCCGACTTGTCTTCTAGGGTTTCCATACATCTATTTAATGCTTCGCTTGCTTTCAAAATATTCTATTCTAAGTCAAAGGTTACACGTGGAGTTTAATACCTCTCACAGCTACCAAAACATCAACACTCCCTCTTAGCTAGGGAGGTATTAACTAATATGTTCTTCACGTAGTGGTATCAAACACATCCATTCATCTCATGTGGCATGGGAAAGACTCACATAGTATTGCAGACCGGTCTACAGGTAGCATCACCATATCCACACAGGATATCCATAGTGCAACATTTCTTCACCCCATGCATCAAAGGTCTATGGGTAGCTCTTAATAGCTACAACATGTCCCTGGGACATCCACTACCCTGCAATCAATGAGTAGTTGATCATGTGCACCCTTGGTCTTAGTTCCATCCCTTTTTCATGATGGATGAGATCCACCTATCTGCCATCCATTTTTCATGTTGGATGAGATCCACCAAACTCAGTGCCAGCCCTTTTTCATGTTGGATGAGATCCACCAAACTCAGTGCCAGCCCTTTTTCATGAGATTTTACATTTGTTCTCAGTGCCAGAACTTTTCCATGTTGGATGAGACCCACCAGACTCAATGCCATCCCTTTTTCATGTTGGATGAGATTTTTCCATTTTTTCTTAGTGCCAGCCTTTTTTCATGTTGAATGAGAACACTCCCTCTGAAGAGAGACCACGCCAAGCTTGTCCCCGAATTACTTGAACTTCTTCCTCGATGGAGGCTTGGTGAACACGTCTGCAACTTAATCCTCGGAAGTCATGAAATAAAGCCTCATTGTTCCCCTTTGTACCATATCTTTAATAGTATTATCTGATCTCGATATTATTTGACCTCTCATGGAACATCAAGTTCTCTAACAACTTCATGCAAATTTGGTTGTCACACCAAATGCAGTTTGACTCCAATTTGAGACCAAATAACCTAGGCAGGCGCTTCTGAAGCCTCACTGCTGCACATGATTCCATATACTTAGCTTCAGTCATACTGAGCACCACACATGATTGCTTCTTGCATCCAGCGGAGCCTCTTTCTCCTTACTGTAGTACCCAATTCTCTCTGGAACTGACTATCTGGCTCCCTCTCAAGCACTAAATATCAACTGGATATTCAATCTGCTGACTTCATCACTTGTCCTCCAGAACAAGTCTCATCATCCTCTTATTTTAGGTCTTATATACAATTCAAATACATTCCAATAGTCAACAACATTCTATAATCATGAAATTAATCAAAGCAATAACATTTTCTTAAGTACAAGGACATAGTAGGCATAGTCATGCAACCACACATAAGGTTATATTATCTTTGACCACACTTCTTCTCAGCACTCATCCACATACTAATACATGTGGCAACTATCTATATTCCTTCCATCTCTACCAGAACATACTATAAGGAGCTTGCTACTCCAAGAACGTTAGATAGGCTCCATCATGAAATGTTGCGCAGTGTTATAATCTACATACTTATAGAATCACATGTAAAACATGACCCTACTGCTAAAAAGAAAACCGAGTCTCATCATAAATAAAACATATGACAATGAATCAATCATAGTAAGGGATATATAGTCCTCCCTCTTAATATCGGTTATCTGGTATGATCATGTCCTGGAGATCATCGTAAGGGATATATAGTCCTCCCTCTTAATCTCGACTACTTCTTGTCTCTGAGCATCACATCATGCAATATTATGTTGAAAGGTCTTCATTTCTACTTTGTGTCTCAAACTAGAGACTATCTAATATGTTTTCTCCTGCAACTATCACTACAGCTTACCTTAGAGTTATCACTTGTGACCTACCTAGAACAAGGACAACAAAGGGGAAAATTATGGACAAGAATAATACTCTTATAATAATAAAACAAGAACGAGAACAATAATCATAGTAGCGCCTTCTCATAGCTATTTCTTGTGACCTTCCTGGAACAAGAGCCAAAATAAAAAACACAATAATAGAAACAACACTCTTCTAGTGTTGTGATCAATCATTCTTCCACGGTAACCTTCATGGAATTTATAAAATAACCAAGATGACATGTCTGGAACCAAAACAAAAAGTATCTCCTAGAGGAGATGTTAGTTCATTTTGCAAACAAGTAAAAAAGCATTTATATCAATAGTACTCACATGCTGCCAAGTATTCATTGTATCTAGTAGTAATAGAACCTTTCAAGGATTTTTGTCACAACTAGTACTATAGCAATTATCAAACTTGATATGAACAAATTGGAAACTTATTAATTTAATCAATCAAACCTGGAGCCTGGAGTCTTATCTTCAAGAACGAGTGTTGTTGATTTTCTTCCGAGTCTCCTTTACTCAAGATGACAAGTACTCTCTTCAACATTTCCTCTGTACTTAAGACAATATACTTTCTTGACAGAAATCTCAGTTAGAGAATATAATGCAAATAAACTCTAAAATCCTAACCTTAATCAATCTAATAATTTGACTAAAGTTAGTTTCTATATTCAACTTTGACCAGAGATTATTACAATAATCATAACTTCAATAGATCAAAAAATGCAACCTAGATGTTCATAATTCCATAAGAGCTAGAGTCATAAGAAGATAATCAAACCTAGAGTGTGGTCTTCCTATGAATTTGTTGGATCTAAGATCCCTCTAGATCTACAATTGTAATAGATCCCTTCTCCTGCAATCATACTCAAAATAGTGATACATTTTAAATATATATAAGTACATACCATTAGTATCATCGGTAGGTAGTGACACCATTCGATAGAAATGGTAAGTAATGATGAACCCAAAAACTTCAAGGTGATTCAACTTGCAATCTAGATATATTTGGAGATGCGCTAGGGTAAGGCGCACTAGGAAAACCTAAAATTATTCCCAATACTTCACAGAAACTTTCACTGCAACTGGTGTTGGCACTACAACTAGTGTTGGCACTAAAATTGGTGTTGCAACTAGCACTGCAACTGGCACAAAGGAACTGGTACTACAAACCTATGGTTTTATGAGGAAACCCTAATTTCTCAACTTCAGAAATTTGCAAATATGATCTAGGGAAGAGATGCACCTTACTTAGGGGAAACTGAGGATTTTCCTTCTAGTGGTTAGACTATTATGAAGGAAACCATCTCTAATACCATGTTGAAATTATTTTATGCTTGTTTAACCATAGACAATGTCACATTATTTTCACCCAACCATAGGCACAAGGCCACCCCTGAGCATCCTAATCTTTATTTAGAATAATTATGGCAAGCCTACTTTAGAACCAATAGATAAACCCTAGTTGCTAACTGCAACAACAACTCAATACATGTAGAGTTCTCCTTCTCCAAGGGTATTGCACAAGAGCAAGTGTCTCCATATCCATATAACAAGTACCATACACAACTGCAGCAACTGCAACTGCACTACTTGCACCATACTTAGCAAGAATATCACCAAGACTTTCACCAAGAACCACCAGGAGAATCACCAAGAAAATCACCAAGAGAGAGAACAAGACCAAGAGATGACCATGCACCCTTATTCCTCCTTCCAGATGTATTTGCATCTTCAAATGAAACTCTCCACAAGACTTGAACGCTTTCTGGCTGTCCAAATGAGCTAAAACGTCCTATATTTATATTAACATGTCCAGTGATTTTTTTGGCTGGGCCGACCTGAATTTCTGGTAATTATATTTTATGTTTATCTTTTTCCTGTAGGGAAAATTTTTATTTTTGGTAGACAATAATATAATATTATTATTATTCTAGGCTGATTTGTCTTCTAGGGTTTCCATACATATATTTAATGGTTCGCTTGATTCTGAAATATTCAATTCTAAGTCAAAGGTTACACGTGGAGGTTAATACCTGTTGTAGCTACCAAAACATCAAAAGTTGTTTCTAGATGCCCACTTTGATTTGTACACAAATGGAGCCTTGATGGAGCCTACAATATTTCCAAGATAAATATTACAAGCCTACAGATGTCCAAGATAAATATTGCAAGATGGAGATTGTTGAAAGTTTTTTTTCTTGGTCAATTTGGGTACCCTATATTTGAGGGAAATTTTACCTACATACATGACTAAAATGGGAGCATACATTACATGTTTGGAAATAGTATTCCTGGACCTTTCCAATAATATATGTAAGCCCCTCTAACTCCCTAGGAATGAGGAGATATGATTTTTTCCATTCAACAACCCGGCCAGAAAATTGAGGTCGACTCAACTAATTTGTTGGGACAAAATTACTATAAATACAAGATAGAATTTCGCATTTTTAGTGCAACCAATGAAGAGATCAAGTATGCATTGTGCTCAAGGTATTGGGGTGTCTTTCTGGTGTGCAAGAGAAGTCTAAGGGATTCTCTTAAGTTCTTTCTTATTGTCAAGGTATGTTATAAGGTTATGATGTTGTCGTAAGGTTGTGAAGTTGTTGTATGCACTGTTGTGAGGTTGTGATGTTGTCGTATGCTATAATATGAAGTTGTGATGTTTTCGTGATGTTTCTGTGAGTTTGTGATGTTGTTTTATTCTCTACTATGAAGTTGTGATGTTTTCATGATGTTGTTGTGAGGTTGTGGTGTTGTCATGATGTTGTTGTGAGATTGTGATTTTGTTGTATTCTCTGCTATGAAGTTGTGATGTTGTCGTGTCATTGTTGTGATGTTGTCATGAGGTTGTGATGTTTCCATATTCTCTGATATGAAGTTGTGAAGTTTTCATGATTTTTTCATGATGTTTTCGTGAGTAGGATGTTTCCATTAGTGGACGTTGTCGTGAATGGATGTTATCATCAATGGATATTGTCGTCAGTGATTACATTCTGGGAATGATGTTATGAGGCTTGTTAGGGTTTGAATCATTTTCTACGGAATGAAGCATGCAGGTTGGTTCTTGTGTTTTGTATAATTTGGTGAGTACCTTCACAAGATATCTAGCTAGTAGAATAATGAACACAACTTGCAAAAGTGAGAAGACGAGAGAAAAATTGGAGAGAAAATAATAGAATTATATTAAACAAATGAATGAATGATAATTTACACATGATATACTTTGTATAGCTCAACTAATGTGCACTGGAAGAGAATCCAATGCGCCATAGTGGTGGTTTAGAGATATTTGGACACACAGGCAGTTAT
>JASDQU010013013.1:298233-311618 GCA_032191745.1 Picea mariana | reverse complement strand
TTGCATGCAACATGCAAGAGGCCATGTCTTTGAGAGATCTATTTTTCCGCTCTGCAACCTCATTTATTTTTGGAGTATATGGTACTGTGTGATAGAACTGTATCCCATCCTAAAGACAAATATTCTAAACATCTATATTTATGTACTCCCCCCCATTATATGTATGGAGGGATTTGTTCTTTCTCCCTGATTTAGTCTCAACAAGTGCTTTGAACTCTTTGAAATGATCAAAGAACTTGAACTTCTTCCTGAGAAAAAATACCCAAGCATAACATGAGTAATCATCCAAAAATGTGAGCACATACCTTTCCTTTTTGATGGATGGATGTGGGAATGGACCCATGAGATCCCTATGAATTGGATATAATGGAGAGGAGGTTGAGTGAGCCTTCCCCTTCTCGAAATTCTCTTGAGGGTGATTTCCAAGGACACATACTTTACAAACCCCTTTGGAAAAGTGGATATCAGGTAATCCGGTGATCATCCCTTTCTTGGTAAGTTGCTACATGTACCTGAAGTTTAGGTGACCAAACCTCTCATGCCATAACCTACTACTATCATCAACATGTCTAAGTAGTATAGAGGAATTAGGTTCAATAAACTTAGAAAAAATGTATAACTAATATTGATGATTTACCTCCCCGAAATCAATCCTGTATTTGTCTAGCATGTCGAATATGGACACGGATTCTGGTGTGAACTCCACCTTTTTTTTTTATCCAGAGTGTGTAATATGATACACCGAGAGTAGATTCATGGAAATTTGAGGAACATGGAGAACGTTCTCAAAACTTCCATGATCTAGTTATACTCTACCTTTTTCAACGACCTTGATTGGAGATTCATCCCTTATAATGATAGGAGGACCATTGCATGCAGTCAAAGAAGATAAGATATCCCATGTGGTAGCCATATGGTGCGATGCACCTGAATCCATGATCCAGGCATCAGGTGAAGAATTAACAACAATTAATGCATGATTATTACCTTTGGGAGCATGATCTTCTGTCTTCTTCTTAGCACCCTCAAGAATTTGATCCCCAAGGTTTTTCTTTTGAAGAATCTGATTCATAAGGTCTATTTGCTTCTTCATGCATGAATAATCCAGATGGAATCCTTGATTGCAATAGGTACACTTATGTCCTTTCTTCCCTTTTCCACTTTTGGATCCTAAGGAGTCATTGAAGGGTTTGGAGTACCCTTCTTTCTTTTTTTCTGCATGCACCTTTTCTTTGCCTTTGTTTTTGGATTTCTAATGTAGAGAAATGTTATCAACATGTGTAGAAAGTGCATGCACTTTGGAGTTTTTAATTACACCCATCTTGATGAGTTTTTATTGCTCCTTAATCAGGGCCTCAATGAAGTTCTCCAAAGAGGGCATAGTCCACGATGCACCAGTAGTCAACTTCTGATTATGGAAAGTACAAACAAAAACTTAATAATTCGGACCAATTTTTTACAAAATGGTGAGAACCATTCGCTTTTCCTCCTTTTATTTATCAACCCCACAAGCCTTGAGTTACAACAACAAATACTTGTACCTTGTGAAGAAATCCTGGATGTTTTCAAATATTTTTGGATCTAATGCAAGTAATTCCAGCTCAAGCATGTGGCCTCTCATCTCATCTTTCTTTCCAAAGAGTCCTTCCATGGTGTTCCAGATCTCATTTGGATTTTTGCAAGAAGATACATGAAACAACAACTCAAGGGATATGTGCATGCAAAGGGCTCTGTAAGCCTCATCCATTCTATTGAGGTATTTGTATTTTTCAATGGTTGATGTGGGTTTTGTTTCTGTATCCATGGTTAACCTGTACAATCTTCTACCTTGGAGAAAAATATCCATCATTTTGTTCCATTAAAAGTAGTTGTACAATGTTAGCATGACAAATGATGGAGATTCCATTCTTCCTTCATTATTAAACCTTTAGTACCTACAAATAAAAAATGTTGGTGCATCTTATTCCTAGCATCCTGTGGGATCTGATACCATGTATAATGTGGTGAATAACTACACAAGAAATCTATCTAGCATAAGAACGAACACAACTTGAAAAAGTGAGAAGACGAGAGAAAAATTGGAAAGAAAAGAGTAGAATTGTATTAACCAAATGAATGAATGATAATTTACACATGATATACTATGTCTAGATAAACTACTGCACACTAAAAGATAATCCAATGTGCCATAGTGGTGGTCTAGAGATATCTAGACACAAACATGCATTTATTAGAGTTAACTGCCACCTAGTCCTAATTAACTAGTCATGTAGTCTTTAGTTAACTGAGTCACACGTGTGGAAGTGAGAAAAACACATGCAACTGTTGGTGATAAAACTGAGGTTTCCATGCATGAGTGACTTCCACTAGTCTAACTAAGTGTAATTGACTCTAAACTGAAGACAATATTCTCCTAGAATGTAGGTGAGGTTCCTAAAAAATAGGAGACACTCAATAATGACTAATAAGCATAAGAAAATAAGGAAAACTATACTAGGTGTGTGTAATATATCTAACATGTTTTAGGGAGTGGGTGCTTCCTTCCATTTGAAGCTGGTAAATCTAGGGGGTTGGTTCCTCCTTCCAGTCGGTGTTGGTAAATCAAGGAGTTGTAGCTTCCTTCAGTTTGGTTCCTATAAATCAAGGGGTTGGTTCCTCCTTCCAGTTGGTGTTGGAGAGTATTGGAAGTTGGTTCTTCCTATGAATGTAATCTTAACATGATATAAGAAAATAATTATGTGATTTTCTCTCATTTGGGTTTCCACGTAAAAATCATTGTGCTCTGTGTATGGTTTGTTATGGTGATGAATGGAATTGTTAATGGTTAATGTTTACATGATGTGCTTAAAGTTAAAAATGGTAAAATGTGCTCAATACTGATTCACCCCCCCTCTCAGTATTGGTGAATATTCCAACAAAACCATATGGAAACAACAATGTAAAAACACCATAAATAATACAAAAAATATTAAGATGCTTTATTATTAATGCACATACTACAAAGACTATTATATGAACCTCCCTTGCCAATGACAAGCAAGGGAGTAGAGATTTTTTCCACCCTTAAATATGTTATGCATCCACAACCATATGTCAATGAGGAATAAGTTCAAAATAAGACTAAGACACTCATGTCCAACCACTTACTAAAACCCTCAATATATAGTGCCCGATGGAGGTGGGTACCTAAATGCATTCCATAAGACTAGTTTCTCCATTTACATTAAAAAAACATTTTTATATTTAAAACCCCTATTTATATATTAATACATCATAACCCATAATCCTTCTAAGTAATTAATGACCAATACAATGAGAAAATATCAAAAATGTGTTCACACACAACTAGGGGCTAACACCAACCAATATGGGCTTGCTCAAACTATCACAACTTTCAAACTAACACATCTACTATGGGGTACTTGAACTAGATAGAATCACCCCAAATAAATGAAATTCCCACTTGCTGCTACAAGTAGCTATGGTTTTTAGCATACCTACCTTAAATGGAATTTTTCAACTTCAATATCAACCAAAACAAAGAAGGGAAAACTATCATGTGATGCTAGAGTCATTAAGCCTTATTTGGATTTTTCTATAGTTTTTTATTTATCAACAGACCACTAATTTGCACCACCATAGGAAAGAGAGGTTGAGTTCCCCTCGGAGAGGAAACTGAATTATGCCTTCAAGGGATTACCTTTCTATCCTTTCTAGCTACTAAAGGCCAGTAGCTACGCTATGGGGTTGCATCATGGTTGATTATATCTATCTATATCAATAGATATATATTCCAGACTAGGCAATACATATTGATTCACTTTTGTAGAAGGATCCCCTAAAAGTAAATGAGAGGTTGAGCATGATTTCCTCACACGTAAAACCGAACTGAGTATTCTATTAATTCAATGAAGCATTACACGCATATATATACATTAATTTTGGCCTTAAGATAGATTGACTATCTTAGCCATACAATCAATGAGTTGAGAGAATATCTCAACTACATACCAAATCTAGGAGCTAAGTAAGTTGGACCAAATCTCTCAAATCCAACTTTAACAAACTCCTAAATATTAGAATCTATCCACTCATGTAGAGAATAATCTCTACATTATAATAACCAAATTCAATAATAAACATCAAAATTTGCATATGATTAAAAATCACACAAGTAGGATTTATAACTCCAACACCCTCCCTTAACGAGTGCTTGTCTGCATCTCTGGTAGGTAAGTCTTCATGAGCATATTTAACCACTTTGAAATATTCAAGGCTTCGAACTCTATCAAGGTGTCACCTATTCCTATGAAAGGTATAGTCTACTAGTTGTAATTCAAGTTTCCCAGCATCATTGGACACCATTAGCACTTGCAATGTCTCATAATCCTCATAAAGGTAGATTTTGAGCTTATTTAGATCTATCTTGAACTATCTTGATAATAAATCCCCATATGCTTATCTCGCAACCTGAATGAGGCATAGTTTCTATGATCCCCTACAACATCTTGTACTATTTACACAACCATCTATCTTAAACAAAACCTAAAAATTCCCCCTTTGAAGATGCCTTTGATGTGTCTTTTATTCTGGAGATTCATCATAATTTATTTCACAAACAAAAAATAAGTTGAACATACTTAGAATAATTCAAAATTATTTGCTCTACAATTTTATTAAAGAAGGAAAGGGCACTGCAGAGCACAAGAGATCTGTGTTTAATTCTATTTCCAAAATCTTGTGATGGAGGGGTCATGTCCATGTGAAAAATGGAGTGGCATGATCAATAATGACCATATCGAAATGTCACATTCATTGGAGAACCAAATGAGAAATGGATTCATATACCAATGTTCCCAAAACCATAGGCTATCGCTGCAACCTCCTCGTGCTTCACAATGTTTCTCTTGTGAGTCTAACCCTTGCCCAGAAAAATATTCCAACAGGTGCAACAATAGTTGTATGCATATGTGAATGATGGATTCAAGGTAGTCCAAGTTCCTATCACACAATACATTCCCCTCCGAGATACAAAGCATCATTAGGAGTGACATAACATTCTACAATACCTCAACGGTAGCAAACATGTATGTTGGAAATCCATCAACTGAATTTCTATGCTCAAGTGACTAAGAAATTCTTCTTTAACCATGGATACTACAATCAAATCGACGACTTGTACTCTTTTTACAAATCAAATCGAATTTATTGCAAATCGAATCTTTGATCAACTGCTCGGTGTCCATGAGTGCTATATAAGTGGTTTGGTTCCCCTTCACACATCAACACAACTTTGGAATCAGCACATTGATCATATTTCTTTCCTCCAATGTAAATTATTTCACATTCACACTCAGCAAATTTACGACCAGACCTTATACAATCCATACTTTACACACATACAGAAAATTATTCAAACAACAATCTTCTCTACTCTCACCAACAATTCACACTCCTACATTAAGCTAATCCTACTTATTTACAAAATATTAGAACTCACATATCTCTCATTTTCCTAGTTTCTTCCATGAGTGAGTCAAGCCCAATCCTGCTATGATATTATGAAAGGAAATGAGAGAGTGGAAATGATTTCCTCACACACAAAATTGAACTAAGTATTCTATTAATTCAATGAAGCATTACACACATATATATACATTAATTTTGGCCTTAATAAAGAATGACTATCTTATCCATACAATCAATTAGTTGAGAGAATATCTCAACTGCACACCAAATCCAGGAGCTAAGTAAGTTGGACCAAATCTCTCAAATCCAACTAATTAACAAAATCCCAAATATTAGAATCTATCCACTCACGTAGAGAATAATATGTACATTACAATAACCAAATTCAATAATAAACATCAACATTTGCATATGATTACAAATCACACATTAGGCTAAGACAAGTAGGAGTTGTAATTCCAACACCCCCAAAGTGGGAAGCGATCGCTTACTAAGTGATCTCAAGGCCTTCATTAACCAATAGTGTAGTGACATGTAGTTCAATCTATATCTAGTTTTATAATCAAAGGGTGTGGTCGTGACAACCTTTATTGATAGTTATCAATCACTATGATTGTTTCCTTCATAGTAGGGATTTATGGGGGGGTGTTAACATACTCCACCCTTCCTTTGTCATCGATTGAGTAGAGTAGCCTAAAACATGAGGTTGTGATCGTGTAGCCTATTTCCATCTTTCTGTGAGTTGTGGTTCTTTCATTTATCCTCTCCCTTTCCTCACGTAAAGTTGAATCCTTTCCAAAGTTATTTTAATTGTATTTGTTAGAATATAATGGATGTGCTTGTTTTACCATTGACAATATCTCTATTTTCACCCAACCATAGGCCAAAGCCACCCTCCGAGCACCTTAACCTTGATAGAGAATCACTCTAGAAGMAAACCCTAGGCTAGATATCCAAACAAAGGGTAGCGCACATTTCCCCAAGGATAGCGCACCAACAAGAGTTGATTAGATAGTCCAAACTCTAACCAAGAGATAGTCCAAGCCAAACATGATCTGCTAGCTGTAGCAGCAGTAATGGCAGCTCTCCTCAAACCTGTGCACAAGATTGGGCACTGCAGTGTGCACAAGTTGTTGCTCTGTAATTTTGAGACTGCCTGCCAGAATGAGAACTAGCCTCCTGTATTTATACTAATTTTGGCTAACTACCTGGGCCGAATTCTCATTCTAGGTATCTGTCTATTCAGTATATATTAATATTTCTGTCCGACTTCTTCTCTTGGAGGCTAATAAACTAATATAAATTATCTTCTTGAGCCGACAAGTCTTCTACGGTTATTAGCCAACTCATTAGGGTTTCTTCTTGCTTCCCAGAGTATTCTATCCTCGTCAGGTTTACACGTGGAGGTAAATACCTCCCGCAGCTACCATAATATCAACACTCCCTCCTAGCTAGGGAGGTATTACAGGTAATGGTCTTGAGCACAAAAACATTCCATTCACCCGGTAGCATCAACATAGTTGTATAGACTAGATCATGACTAGATCATGAGCACCATCATCATCATCATTAGTGTCATCAGCTACATCATCTCTCGAAACCATACTCTATCTGAGTAATCAAACATGATGCTCACTCCCCAAAGTGATAGAAGAGCCATTCTTCTAATCTAGAAGAGTAAATGCTCTAAACCATTTTCTACCTGGGAAATATTTGTTCTTTGATTATCCATCTAACTGATAATCATTTCCAATATTGTTGATAGCCTTTCAAGGAAATCAAAACAAAATAGAACACAACTGTGTCTATCCATAGTAGTACATAACTACAATCCAGTGGTACAATACCACACCAAGTAACACATAATTACTTGATCAGCAACGTATAGTCACTAACAGTGGAACACATCCACCACAGTAGCATACATCTATTGTCATACAGTCTTCATAACAATCATCTGATATCAACCTGCACAGAAACAATTTTATGACATAAATTGAATCATATGGGCCAATATTTCACTCACATATGTGAGATCTGAAAGAATATATGCCCTCAGAGTAGAACAATGAGATATCTGGACTATTCTTCTCAAGCAAGGAAGAAAAATTGTCCTGTCTTCTAAACCTAGTCCATTCCCCACCCTGGGCCATTCTTCCTACACTAATCAAAGTGCACCCTGGAGAGAATGTATAAACCCTAAGGAATGTTTGTCCCTGATTGTTGAACCTGGGCCATTCCCCACCCTGGGCCATTCCTCCTACACTAATAAAAGTGCACCCTGGAAAGAATGTATAAACCCTAAGGAATGACTGTCCAGACCATTTCCTCTGTTAACCACAAGAGGAAAATACTGTCCTGTACCAACCTCCAAAATGGACCATTCCTCATGTTAACCACAATGAGAAATCGTTGTCCAGTGAGGCGGGTCAGTCTTCTTGAGTAAACCTCAAGAAGAGAGACTTCCCTAGACCACTCCCCATGTTAACCACAATGGGAAGTCGTTGTCTATGATACATCAACAATCTGGACCATTTCCCAGGTTAACCACAATGAGAAATCGTTGTCTTTCAAAAATCTCAATCCACTTTCCGAACTGGAAAGGAAATTGCTCATCCTGGACCATTTTTCTAACTGAAAAATGAGTGTCCATAAATCAATACATATCAGTGCTCCCTCCCAACATGGGATTCATCTCTTCCTTTTTCATTAAGGAAGTCGTCTCCACGAGCTCCAGCTTGAGTATGCAAACTCTTTTATCTTGGACAGAAGATTTACCAGGATGCCTGTTTATTTTCTCATCTGTGGAGATATGTATTGGAGAACCTCTTTCTGCTTTCTGAACTTCATCACGGATAATGTAATGCTTGATTTCAAATGTACTTCATTCTGGAGTACTGGTCTTATTTTGAAGGCTTCATGTAGCACTGATCAATAAGATATATCATGTTGGAAAACTGGAACATATCCATGTGGCACTTCTTTGTCATCATGAGATTTGATCTTCTGAGTAATCATATTGATACAATATCTTGTTTATAGGAAATCTTCAGCACGCTTCTACTGTGCACTGGAGGTTCTCCACCAAGTTATTTTCTTCCATCTTCATACAAGGGTCTCTTTCTGGTATGCCTCAAAGTCTTGAGATTGCTCTTCATATGCTCTTT
This sequence comes from Picea mariana, assembly GCA_032191745.1. NCBI lineage: Eukaryota > Viridiplantae > Streptophyta > Pinopsida > Pinales > Pinaceae > Picea > Picea mariana. Next base: position 302,982 of record JASDQU010013013.1, on the reverse strand, counting down.
ACTCAATTTCTCTGGAGAACATTCTTTGCATTTATCTGATGTAGAACTCCAACTCATGGATATTGACTCATGTAAAGGCATGTCTGATTTACTGGAACAAGTAATCATCATAGTCTTCTCCCTCCATCTGGGAGAAACCCTAGTTCTAGATATTTCAATGCTTGCATATATACATTGTTCTTCACCACAACTTTCAATTGATTTCTTTTAGTGAGTTCATATCAGGCTGGTAATGTTGTGATTCTTAAAAAAATGATTGGTTGTTCTGGCTTCTCTTTCTTTCTTAGCATCTTCATGTTCTTCCTGATGTGTTTCTTTAGTTCTCGGTTCCATGGAGTTTCTTATAGATTCCATTTATTTCTTTCATCATAGGATTACGGATGTGGATGGACAACCAAGGATACTTTAAGGCTTCTTTTCAAAGAAGATTTCTTCTGATGTTGAACTGGACACGTACTGTCTTTCATGGCTACTACCATGGATATATACTTCATCATATTCAATGGATCATAGGATTATCTCCCTCCTAATCCTTGCTTCATGTATGAGTGCATATAATCGGTTCCCTATGTCTAACAGAGTCCACGCTTTCGTTGGCATCCTTATTGTCTTCTGCAATATATAATTGGCTCTCTTTGTCTAACAGAGTCCACGCTTTCGTCTTGTTGTCTTCTACAAAACATCATAAGTCTTTCTCTAATTTCTTCTTGATTGCTGACTTCTTTCTATCTTTGCTTCTTCTAAGTCTCTTCATGATTGATTTAGCTTATCTTGCAATAGCTTCCACATGATTTGTTTGACATATTTCATCCTTTCATGTGTATTATATAATGATATTGATCCTTATCTTTTTGTTCTTCCATAGGTATAGTTCTTCTTGGAACACATTATCTTCCAAGAGATACATATACAAGATATGTACAGAGACGATGCAAACAAGATATGTACAAGAAATAAGAAGAGTATTGTTACCTTTAGAAGAAGAAGTCTCTTTCATCCTGCTTAGTCTTCTTTGTAGGTTCCTTTTCTTCAGCAACTGATGCTTCATGTTTCTCTTTCCTTTTCTTTAGCTCGGGACAATGATTCTTGTAGTGACCATACTTTCGACAATTGAAGCATTGTATTTCTGAAATGTCTTTCTCTTGATTTCACACATAATTGCATCACCCCAAAACATCAAATTCACATTCTTGAAAAATAGAATGGAACGTAGTATATTCAAGAATGTCATGTTCATTCTTCCAGCTACACCATTTTGCTAAGGATTGTATGGAATAGTGGTTTGATTCTTAATCCCATGTTGGCAAAGATAGATTTCAAACTCATTGGAAGTATATTCCCCTCCATTATCAATATCAAGAGTGTCAATACAAGATTTTGCTTAATTTTAAGTCCATACATGAAAATTTTTAAATGTTTCAAATTCTTGGGTTTTCTATTTCAACAAATAAACCCAACACATCATGGTATAATCATCAATAAAATTCGTGATATATTTATTACCAAAAGAAAATGAAACCGACATGGGACCACAAAAATTAGAGTGCATCAATTCTAGATTTCTACATGCTCTCAAAGTGGAATCATGAAAAGGTTATTTGTTATGCTTACCAACGATACATGCATCACGTTGCTTCAAATTCCTTGGAATGGTAGGAAAACCATAAACACCATTTTTATTCAACCTACAAAACCTATCATAATTGATGTGCCCAAATATAGCATTCCATAAGAGACTGGATGACAATGTACCTTCATCATGGGTATATAGGTATGCATAATTCTATGTCATTGCAGATGTCCCTTTCAACTTCAACAATTTGTCATCCTCCCATCATGTCATGATGACCATGTTTTCAAAATACCTCCTTATTTCAAAGTTTCCATCAAACATGTGAATAGTATGGCCTTGTTGTCGAATGTTCACAAGGGGCAGTAAGTTCCTTCGCAACTCAGTAAGATAGAGAACATCATGCAAAAGAAAATATAGGAATCCAAGCATTTTGAGCCTAATGGTGTCAATTCCTATAAGTTTGAGACTTGATCTATCTGCAAAGTATCCTACACCTTCTACATTGTCATTCAATTCTTAAATTAAATCTCTCTGAAAATTCATGCAACAAGTAGAACCAATGTCAAGAAACCATGCATCTCTCCAAAAAGCAAATGAAGTTTTGAACAATTCTTCATTTATGCCAATATTGCAATGAGCAATAACAAAATAAGTGGATTTAGGATCTTTACCTTTTGCGTCCTTTTGTTCATGCTTTTCTTTAATCTTCTCCCATAGGATCCTACGAGTCTTTGTATCATGCCCATTCTTTCCACAATGAACATAGTGAAGATTATATCTCTCACCTTGATCATGGCTACCCCCCTGCCTCTAAAATTATCCTTTCCATGTCCTCACTTACCACCTTCTCCTCTAGAAGAATCATGTGATCAATTATTTCCTTTTTTTAGCAAGGCACGTAGTCTGTCTAGTGGGTTGAACTATCTTCTTCCCAAAATATTTCTCACATTCTACAATTTTCTCCACCAAAGATTCAATATCAAAGGACTTTAATTGTCCATGAGCTTGAAGTGATTCAAGATAGTGAGAATATGCGGGGTAGAGCATCCCAATGAAGGTCATAAGAGAAATGTCTATCTTCACACCATTAGCATCAACGTCATTCATGATGGATTTAATTTTGTATGCTAAAGCCATGGGATCATTATCCTTCAACTCTAGGTTGAATATTTTCAATAGCAATTGAATTAGCTCCAATTTTGAATGTGAATCATACAAATCTTTCAATTTCTTCAAAGCACCCCAAGAATATTTAATAGATCTGATGTGATGACTCGCCTCTTCAATTACAGAGGCAACAATCAAGGCATATTATTTCTCATTTTTATGCATCCATATGGAAAACTCTTTATTTGTTGTGGGTTTGGTAGGTGAAGTATCTCCATCACGAATGACATCTCAAATATCATTGAAGATAAGAGTATGTTTGATATTTTTTAACCATTCTGGATAATTTTCTTTTCCACTGAGCACCACACCAGCAATTGAGACAAGAAAATACATTTTTTCCACCAACTACTCATCGCAATACAACTTTCTTCCCTATGATCTTTGCAATAACAATCTTTGAATGTACCTTTTCTCTAATTCTAACTCTTAGGAAAATGATTTGAGCACAGTTTCTTTCATTACATTTACATCGGAGAATACAACGCCTTATTTATTAAAAAAATTCCAGAAAGCTAAAATAAGATCAATTTTTTTTTATCGAGAGCTCGGAATAACCGCATCAGAACAAAACGTCAAAGATTCATGACGAAAACAAGCAAAATAATGGTGTTTTGCAATTACAGCACTAATTTAGCATTCTTTTACAGAAAATTCCCTCTCTTAACTCATTTTGACAGTGAAAAAATGCAAATGGACTATTAGAGTCTGTGCACAAAGAGATTTGGAGGCTCGAGTATCAACTATGGGGAAAACTTTATGTGGTTGTAAGCCAATATTGTTCAAATTCAAACTCCTTTCAGTGCACAGAGAGGGATAGCACACAAATCCACCCCAAACAAATGATAGTTTAAAATAACGATGTCAATCTCGTACCCCTTTCCACTTGACAGTGCTTTCAGATTTAGAGGAAAAAGTGAGCTTGAAAACACGTGGTTTAACCCTTGGAATAACTCTATGCATCGACCCCTTTTGGACGCCCACATGTCAAGTGGTGGACAAAAAACTTTATAGTGAATATACAACGGTCGTCTTTCCAGTGAATATGCAACAGTTGTATCTCCAACGGTTTTGTCTCGGAGTTCTGGGAATCTCGCAGGATTCATTTCACAAGAACCACTTATGTGCATGGGTGTGGATTAGGTTTAGGGTTTCAATTAAGACCAGGGAGGAGACTGAGTTCCAAGAAATCGTTAGTTTCTGGGGTGTTGACACACATTGTGGAAGGACTGTGACTGTTGTGGATGCCCTCTCCATGGAATAGAAAGAGGTCTCAATAATTTGGGTGTTGTACTGCCACAATCATACTAATGTGGAAGTTGATTGGGTTATCTAAATAAATTCCAATGATGCTTTAATATTTATGTAACATGGTTTTGCATCAAAAATGGTGTTCTTTTCAATATCTATGTAACATGGTTTTGCATCAAAAATGGTGTTTTTTACATTTAATGGAGGAGGAAATGCTCTATATCTGGTCACCTACAACTTAAGAAAAATGTCATGGAGTTATCAAAAAAAAAAACATTAAGGATCTGATTCCACTAACATGCCAAGCTTTGAATAACTCCACATAAGAATAATTTTATTAATTTGAGTCATATATAAATACATTGAGTTATGACTTTTGGTTTCATCCTCAAGAGGTTCAATCAATGTTCCTATTCACCTATGACTTTTCATATTTCTCTTAAATAAATAAATAAATACAATAATATTTACAAGACACTACAATCCCTTGGATTAGGTATTTAACATAATAAGCTTTGAATACCTAAAGGAGAAATATTTCAACTTATCATAGAGGCTCACAACCAAAATTTACAAATCATTTTGGTGTTGGGAAACCAACTTGTAAAGGTATGTGTACTAGCCAAGAATGCAAGACGATGTAGCTTAGTTTATTACAAGATGCATAATACTTTGTTGTACCAACAAAACTAGTTATAGAAAGCAAATTCTATACCATCCCTTACCTATATGGAAGAGCATCTCCCTGAATTTTGTGG
>JASDQU010013013.1:235446-254147 GCA_032191745.1 Picea mariana | reverse complement strand
TGTGTGGTTGCACAACAAAGGAATGGTGTACACATTTCATAGTGTTGCGCGCACTTGAGTAAGTGTGTGGGTATTACCAAGAAGTGTGCATCAAGTTGAATTATATATATCTATATATTTGGATGTATATGTATTTGAGGCCGAAGATCCTGTGTAATTATGAGGATGGTGAGTCAGGATGCAAATAGGCCAGTGCACCTATTCTTGTAAATGTAATCATGCTCAAGTTATTAATAATATCATATCATTGTGCGCATACAAGTCAGACAAAAAGAGACTGGGGGATAACTCCACTGGAAAAAGGGAAAAGAGGGGGGGGACTTAAGTCCCAGGGAATATTTTATTAATATTTCCATAAAAGTGTAAATTATGGATAAATTATTTATCCTAAGTTCTCGAGGGGTGGGAATGAGTCACCAAGTGGATTAAGCTACTTCTGAAGGTGACAAGTGTCAAAATTAAGGAATGTAATTTTTATTGTTGGCCTTAGTGTATTTTGGGGAGAACTCATTCTTGTTGGGAATTGATACATTTTCTCGGTGCATAAGGGGTCGGACCATCTGAGAAAGGACAACGATTACGTTATCTACAGAGAAAAAACTTGAAAGGGGTTTTTATGTATTGTAACCAATTTTTTTATGTCGAAGAGGCATGTTGTCATGCTCATGAGAAGTCTCTCTAGGTGAGAGACTTGTTGTCGAAGAGACGGGTTGTCATGCTCGTGAGCATTCTCTCCAAGTGAGAGTTTTGTTGGGAATTATTCCCTGGTGTGTTGGGCATTAGATGTAGAGATCAAGGAATTCCTGTCCAGCCTGTTTTTGGAACCCTGGAAGGGAAGTGGGGCAGTTGAGGGATTGTTGAGTAGCGAAGGGGCACACTTCTTTGGGTGTGAGAGGCATGTGGGGAATGAGAGACTGTAGGCTAGTTGTAGCAGTGGCACCTTGGACTGAGAAATTTTTTTGATTATCAGACCTTAGCTTGGCATTAGAAACCCTTTTTYCCTGGTGGAGTTAAGCCCCAACTCAGGGGTGGCATGTTGCTGAAAGTATATGAGAAACAKAGTCTATGGTTGGGAGGAACGTTTGAGTTTTGTGAGCGGTTAGTGACTTTWCATAAAAGGTAAGTGTCTTTATGTGTTTGTCTCAATTACTATGTGCTTAATTATCTATGTTTGATATGGGTTACAATCTTGTATGTTGTTGCATATAAGTATTTGTTGTATTATGTATAATGTTGTTTGCACATGTAAGTGCGGTGTTGATATTCAGTATTTGTAGTCRTGCATGATTATGACAGTTTTTGTTAGCTTTCTTGTTAAGTTAACCTTATGATATTGGTCATGAGTCTCTGAGGCGAGGTTAGAATGGTCATGCACGCAAGGAAATACTTTGTGTACACAAGAGGCTGGATTCACTTGTGCGCATAGGAAAGCAGTTCGCGTGCACAAAGAAAAGAAAGAATTGGTGTGTGATGCCAGAATGGTTGTGTGTGCAGTAATGAGCACATGTTCAGTATGGATTACATGCACAGTAATGTTGTATGCTCAGAATGCTTGTGCGTAGTTGTATTTGAATTACTTTTGTTGTTATAAATTGTGTCAAAGAAAATGTGTGGCATGACTCAGCTTGGGGTTAAGCACGTTACTTCAAGTAATTTTGTGCAGACTAATGTTATAGAGTAGAATCTATGCACTAGATTTTGGAGTAGTGTTGCTCAGTAGTAATTTGGGGTAACATAACAAGATGGTATCAGAGCAGTTTGATAAGTAACGAGGACATTACAGTACGGTATCAAAGTAGTCTGATAAGTAACGGGTATGTTACATGCAACCTTTCACAAACTCCAAGCCTATCAAGAACAAAGTCCCTCGTCATTTCACCATAATACATGATAGCCTAAGGATTCCACGTCTCAAGGTTCTTTCTCTTTATTTCAAAAAATTAAACATTGTATGATTACTTTCCTTTGCATGCAAGTGGATCTAAGTTTTAAATATAAATCTTACGTAGATCTTCACTTTTTCATGCATGCATATATGCATAGATCTATATTGTTCTTTCAAAGTTTATATATAAATCTTTAGTAGATCTTCATTTTTGCATGCATGCATGCATATATCTATATTGTTCTTTCAAAGTTTATATACAAATATTAAGTAGATCTTCACTTTTGCATGCATGCATGCATAGATTTATATTGTTCTTTCAAATTTTATATCATTCTAGCTAGATCTAGCATAAAAAATGTCATCTTTTAGCAAGTTTTAAAGTTAAATATTCATGCTAAAAAAGAGATTCAATTTCCATATTTTGGCAAATATTAGTGCCTAATTGCTTGTTTTCCAAACAGAAAACAAAATCCACTAAGAAATTTGGCTTCTTGTTGATTTTCTTAGTCTTTTTCTAACTTTTAGTTGGTAATTTTTTGCATAAGGCTAACAAATTTTGCAAGGACTTCTAAAAACATTTTGGGCAACTTTCCATCAAGTTTGTTTGTTGTTTTTATGTATTTTATGAATAGATATGAGGAATTTTTTCTTGTTTTACATGGATCTGGGGCATCTGAGACCCCCCAAGGCACCTAATCCTCCTTATAATATCATTTTTCTCTCATTTTGTAAGTTTTCTTGGTCCTTGATCTATAAAAGTATAGAAAACCTTTCACTTCTAAGATTGTAACTCAAAGGAGTTAGTGGATTAACCCACTATCCCTCTCATCCCCCCTACTCCGAGGGGATCATGTCATTTTTGCATTCATTTTGCATTTGTCCAATTTTTCTAACTAAACAAGATAAAATCAATCTAAAACGAACCAAGACAACAAAGCAAAACATTTACTTTTCTCTTTTAGATTAGTTAGATTAACTTTCATTTTTCAGTCATTTCAAGTTATTTTTCTTTTTTGCAAAGTAACGAACCTTCCTCGTCAAGGTCCTAGTATGCTCTCTGCCTCACAATCCTAGCTTGATCTTGGCATGATCAGAAAGGAACTCGATTCATGCGGAGTAGTTTAATTAGGAATTTTTTACTATTATGGCTCAACACTGGGATAATACTTGCAAATTGCATGTGAGTTCAAGGGGATACTCATTGAGATTAGTTCTCTCCCCATTGGAAGTCTTTGTAGTTTTTCTTGTACCCTCTTTAAGGATAATAGTTAAAAAGTAAAAAACATTATATTAGCTTTATATTGGATCTTTCTGTTAGCACTGGAAGTTACACTTTGACTACTAAAGTGAAAGCTCAGTACCCATCAATAGGTTTATGAGGTAAGTCTTAAAATGTGGTTTCAAATAGATAAAACTCAATCCAGCAATGTTAAAACACAAGAAATTCTTGTTGAAATGCATCAACAAAAGAGGTCTTGTTTAACTTAGATCAGGGTTTTAAGGATTAATGTGGATAGAAAGAAGACTTGGTAAGATAAGTGAAGTAAGTCTACCACTAGCATCAGGCTTTACCAATAGACAAATGAGAGAAAATCTTTAGATACAAGAGCTTTCTTAAATCCAAGCTAAAAACTATGAGAAAGTTATAACAGTATCACAATCAAACCTTCATTGCAATACARCTACAAAACATCATTTGAATCATTCAATGACAGTAAAATTTCAGAGTGAGAGAGAAATAATATGTCAAGAGAGAAAATTGACTTCCATTAAACAAAATTTCATCAAGTCTAATACATCAAACTAGAGTAGGCTCTATCACATTAATATCACCAAAGGGGTCTTTTACATCAACCATTCGAACCTAAAAAATTAAATCAATATAAAAGGGTGGATCGGCGAGAAAGAAAAAGAAAGAAAGGGAGGGCAACAAACTGCATATTAGTAGGCTACACCATTGGGCAATGGAGTCACACAAACATCCTGAAGTTAGAAGGCAATTGAAGAGCATATCAGAAAAATGGATTATAAGATGGCAGGTGGAAGAAAGGATAAGTTAACATAAAGTAGATCACCCATTGAACATAGATCCTCTCTGCAAAACAAATAGGAAAGCTACTTGAATAAATACAACGAGTTATAGGCAATCACAACAAACACTTTGTTGCTCAGAAATCTATAAATCAAATACAACCATTGATCCTCAAAAGCTACAATTCATTCAAGTAAGATAGAAATTCAAATGAACAACAAAGATAACACAATCTGATATAACTAATCTCATGAATCTTCAATGACAAAAATGTTGGTTACAAACAAGCCCTCGGGCTTACAAATCAACAACTAGAACTTCTCCTCAAGCTTTCTCCTTTCTTGGATCATGAATCCAACCCTTTTCTTCTCAAAATCTCTTTCATTTATAGTGAATAATATATATATACCCTAAGGAGGTCGAAACCAAGGAGTTACATAGGATCCTCCTCCATTTAGGAGTCTTGTTACAAAAGATTCCAACAAAATCCTAACAAATTCCTATTTTGGGGGGATTTTGTCTATGATGATAAATTCCCTTTGAAACAGGGCATCCTGATTGATCTGGAGATGGAACACATGTCCCTCATGTCCAACAAAATCCTAGGAGACCATTCAAACCTTCCTTGATAGGTGGCAACCTCCAAACAAGGAAAATATCCAACAACTATGAAAAATAAAGAGTTTGCGGCGCACTGGTGTTTTAATTATATCTCTTGAATTACAAACTGGGTCAGGCTAAAATTTGGACAGAAAATCAATGACATAATCATTATCCTCCACAAAACATTTCAGAAAATCCTACATCACCGTTTTGGATTTATGATCAAATCTATAAAAGCAGCTGCTATAGGAAATGAGTTCGCAACGAAGTTTGCAGTGCCTGTCACTAGTGCACAACGCCAGTTCCCAGTGCCAAAAGGAAAAAACATCCAAAACCATTTTCTCAAGCTTCAAACAGGATGAAAACCCTCATGGAGTACCTAATGCTCCTAAGGCTGTTGTGGATGTTGATAAGTCCGAATGTGAGTGCCTGCAACCTATCCAAGCTACAATGTTCCTCCTTAACTAGTTCGCAACGCCAGCTCAAATATAGCTTGCACACTTCGAGGAGGTTGTTAGTTGATGGTATGACATAATCCTTGGAGAAATGGTTAAATGTAGGCTTTGAAAACCATAAATCCTCCTTTACATGATCAATCTTATGTGTTAACACTTTCATTTCTTGCTTACAATCTTACAATCATGAGTGGATCAGCATTATTAGTCCATCTCATTGAATTAACTTAAAGCCAAGTGAAATCCTTTAATTAACTAAAATTCCCAAGAGCAATTCAAAACATTTATCTTGCAGCAATACACACTTTTTTTGGCACTGGTCTCTACAATACTTTCATTTTCTTATTATCATTTGCTTTGGAGCATTTTATTTTCTTATTATCATTCGCATAAGCAATCTTTGGATGTGTCATTATATGCTACTAGAATAGTGTTACTTTCTTTTGTTTCATTTAACTCCTAGAAATTCTTGAACTTAGCTTAACTAGCTTTATATTATTTTATCAAGGACTACCCCCCTTGGCTTCACTAGGAGTTATCATAGATGGAGGATTCGAGTATCAGGTGACAAAAACCCAACTTGAGACTCGCCCCCAGGGTCACACCTAGTGGATTGAAGAATTATTTCATGTGCCCAAGGTGCGAATTAGGTGACGACAATTTTTGGCGTTGTTGCCGAGGATAAATCTTTTTATTCCCAGAATACGACTTTTGTTTTCCTATTTTTTTTTATGCATATTGTTTATTAGAAATTGACTCGGTCATCTGGCGACTCCACTGCATAATAACTCTACAATGTATTCTAACTAAAAGGGTCTACTCAATTTCATTCTTGAACCCAAAAATGTATATAGAAGGAGGTTAAACAGGATCACTTCTTGTAGGATCCTTAATAATCTTGGATCCAAGTCCATTTCTGATATTCAATTTTTGTTTAATAATTCTCAAGTAGAAATGGATGGTTTATATGATCCTATTGATGCTTTTTCAATGGTTATCCTCATGAGATTCATGAGAAAGCTTTAGATAAGTTGTCTTCTTTTCAAGGCAACAATGTTGTTATTGTTAAATCTCACATTAAATATTTTACACATTGTATCAATAGGTGGTGTGGAAATACTCATGAAGATGTTAAAATGAAATTATTTGTCTTGTCTTTAGAAGAAGATGCTCTAGACTGGTTCACTGAATTAGATGATAATAAAATTAAAACAACAAAAGAGTTGTTAAATGCTTTTGTAGAGGGATGAGAGGATAGAAAGGAAAATCATCATTTGTTGGTTTCTCTGAATTCCATTAAAAACAATGAAAACAAAACTATGGAAGAGTTCAACAAGAGGTTCAATGAACTAATCAATAATCTTTACAAGGACATCAAACCTCTAGATGATTTTATCCTTATCTACTACATTGAAGCTTTCACAGGTGAAACATGCTATCAACTCAGAGATAAAGAACCAACGAACCTTAAGGCTTCACATACCTTAGCAGTTAAAGTTGATAAGAATATTCAAGCCTCGGAAAGATCAAATGTGTCAAGTTTCGAAAAGGGGTAGTGCTTTGAAACAACAAGATCCTAAAGGGAAACAAGTTAGCACAGACAATGAGGAATCTTCAACTGACTCCTTGAAGGAACTAACATAAGTAATCAAAGCCATGGAAGCCAACCATGCAAGTCAATTGAGTTCCATACATAATCGTGTGATCCAAGTTGAGAGATCAAATACAAATAGATTTCAGCCTAGGACAGATGAAAGATGGCAAAGAAAGGGTCCACCCTAAGATCAAAGACCCCCTAATCAGCTAGAAGCTACAAATTTAGTTGAGCATGAGGCTCCTCCTTTTTGTAGGGATTTTAATGATTTCCATGAAGAATCCACTTGTTATAGATTTCGTCAGATCAATGAGGAAAGGGTTGTAGAAGTGAATAACTATATTGGGTACTCAGATCACATCAATGTAGTGAGCAAACCACATCCCGTCTCAATAGATTATTGGATGCAAACCATTGAAAGAAGTGAGAATTTAGACAATGTAATTAAATCATATGACAATGTGACTAAGTTATTGTTGGAGATACTTCACACACACCTAGGATTTCTTTTTCCTAAGGTTTTCCCTATGTTTATTAGTTATTATCCAGTCTCCTACATTTTAGGGAGAATATTCAGTTTCCTACATTCTAGGGGATTATTCTCTTCAATTCACACTTTAGTTGGATCAGTTAAGTGGAGTCTTGATGCCACATTAGTTCCATCACCATGTAGCATTGAGATCATCACTGCTAATGTGCATTGTCCTTGGGATTATCACCATAGTGGCGCATTACTAATGCTTTTAGTTAGTTAACTGAGGACTGAGAGGCTAGTTGACTTAGACTAGGTGGCAATTAACTCCAGTAATTGTCAGTGTGTGTCCATATCACTCTAGACCACCAGTATGGCACATTGGATTCTCTTCCAATGCGCATTAGTTGATTTATATAGAGTATATCATGTGTAAATTATCTTTCATTCATTCAGTTAATACAATTATTTTATTCTCTCTCTTTCGTTTCTGTCTTTTCTCATTTCTTTGCAAACTGTGTATGTCCTTTGCTAGCTAGATCTTATCTGTGCAGGTTCATCCACATTTACATGGTATAAGAGCCGAGAGATTGCTAGGAAAAAGACACACCAGATTATTTTTGCAGGTACCAAAGATTGAAGACAACGGGAAAATGGAATTTCCAAAAGAATTGATTCTTACACCGTACAATTTATTTTGCATGGAAGCATAAGATGGAATTGCATCTTTGAAGCAGAGGATTATACAGGTTAACCATGGGCACATAGACTGAACCCACATCAGCCATAGAAAAATCCAAGTATATGAATCGGATGGATGAAGCGTATGGAACTATTTGCAGTCTCATTTCTCCTAAAATCCTCTTTCACATATCCTCTTGTAAAACCCCCAATGAAGTCTGGACCACCATGGAAGGAATTTTTGAAAAAAAAGACAAGATGAGGGGGGGACACATGCTCGAGATGGAATTGTTCGCTTTGGATCCAAAAACCTTCGACAATCTCCAAGATGTTTTTACCAAATATAAGGATTTGTTGTCACAACTCAAGGCTTGCGGGGTTGATAAATTTAAGGAGGAGAAACAATTGCTTCTTACCATTCTTTCCAAACTTGGTCCAGAATACTCATTGTTTGTATCCACATTTCATTCAGTTAGGCTCACCTTTGGAGCCACTTGGAAAATTCCCTCTCTTTAGGTCTTTATCGAGTCTCTGACACAAGAGAAGAATAAGCTCATCAACATGGGAAAAATCAAAGGAGCATGCACTTGATGTGCAAGATGGTAGCAATCACCAAAATCAAAAATCTAGAAACAAAGACAAAGGGAAGGCACATGCAAATCCAAAGAAAGAAGGGTACTCAAAACCATTCAACGATTCCTCTGAATCCAAAGGTGGAAAGGGAAGAAAAGGGGAGAAATGCAGTTACTTCCAACGAGGATTCCATCTAGAATCTGCATGCATGCAGAAGAATATAGATCAAATGGCACAAATACTTTAGCAAAACAACCTTGGAGATTGCATCCCCGAGGGTTCCAAGAAGAAGAATCCAGAAGATCAAAACCCCAAGAAAGGTAATTCTAGCCATGCTTTGATTGCCATTAACTTCTCTCTCGATGCTTGGATTGTAGATTCAAGTGCATCACACCACATGGCATCCACAAAGGAAGTCTACTCTTCATTAGACGCATGCAAAGGTCCTCCTATTCTGATGGGGGACGACTCTCCAGACGAAGTCACTGGCAAAGGGAGAGTTGAACTCACAAACGGGAGCTTCGAGAATGTGCTACACGTTCCCAAACTCTCTGTAAATCTTCTCTCTGTGTATCAGATGACAAAATCTGGCACCTAAAAGGGAGTAGTATTCACACCTGATGTTGTGGATATCTATGACATGAAAACCAATTCCAAAGTTTCTATTGGTGAGGTAAATCACCAATCCAGACTCTACATATTTTCTGAACTTATTGAACCAGATTTTGTATTACTGCTTACGCATGCTGATGAAAGCAGTAAGATATGGCACGAAAGGTTTGGGCATTTAAATTTCAGATACATGCAATAGCTTAGAAAGCAAGGAATGGTTGAAGGTCTACCTGACATCCACTTCTCCAAAGGAATTTGTGAGGGATGTGTTCTTGGAAAACACCTTCAAGAAAAATTCGACAAAGGAAAGACTCAGAAGGCCTCCTCTCCTTTGGATCTGATCCATAGTGATCTCATGGGCCTTTTTTTGCATCCATCAATCAGTAAAGCAAGGTACGTGCTCATTTTTATTGATGATTTCTCACGCTACACTTGGACTTTCTTTCTCAAGAAAAAATCTGAGGTATTTCAGCATTTCAAAGATTTCAAAGCCCTTGTTGAGACACAGTCATGAAGGAAGATCAAAGTCCTCCGAACAGATAATAGGGGGGAGTTTGTCAACCATGAAGTACATAATCTTTTTCTTGAGGCTGGGATTCAATTGCAGCATACGGTTCCCTATACTCCGCAGCAAAGCAGAGTAGTTGAGTGGAAGAATAAATCCATGAAAGAGATGGCATCTTGCATGCTACATGCAAAGTCACTTCCATAGAGATTATGGGATGAAGCACTTAATTGTGCGAACTACATCCAAAACAGACCCCCCACAGATCTGTCAAGGATAAGACCCCCTTCGAGGATTGGAGCGGCCTCAAACCAGAAGTGACCCACTTTCATATATTCGGTTCACGCGCATGGGCCGGGATTCCCTCTGAGAAGAGGAAGGCACTTGATCCACAGAGTATAGAGTATATCTTTGTTGGGTACCCAGATGGTGTGAAGGGATATAGACTCATTGATCCCTCTATGGACCAACTCATCATTGAGCGTAGTGTTCAATTTGAGAAAAGTATCTTGCATGCACCTCAAGAGTTGCATGCATACACTTTTGTTCTTCCACATGTTAGAGATGATGAGCATGCACATGGTGACTCTTCTTCAGATGAGAGTTATGATTCAAAGGATTCAGTTAATTCAAATATCGAGTCAATATAGTCAGATGTAGATTCAGTGCACACAGATGCAAACACAGAGCCAGAGTCGAGGCCCAAGTGGGCCAAGACTACTCTTCAGGATGCAGGAGATCTTGTTGGGGATCCAGCTAATACCAGGAGGACTCAATCTAATTTCGAGGAGCCTCCTCTTGCACTCACTGCCACTAAAACGATGCCACCCATGCATCTTTTCTTGGTTCAGTCTTTAGATCCATAGTCCTATGGCAAGACCGTTGGGAATCCCTTTTGGAAATCTGCCATGCAGAAAGAGTACAACTCCCTCCTCAAGAACCAGACTTGGGATCCAGTTCCCCTTCCTTCAGGAAGGAAAATTTTCAGGTGCAGATAGGTCTATAAGACCAACAACACAGCAGATGGACAAGTTAGCAGATACAAATCYAGGCTAGTTGCCAAAATCTTTCAGCAGGTGCACAGCATTGACTATGACGAGACCTTCACTCTAGTAGCGAATATGGATTCCATACGCTTGGCACTTTCCATTGTGGAAGCCAAGGGATGGGAATTCCATCAAATGGACGTGAAGAATGCATTTATTCATGGAGATCTCTCTGATGATATCTATATGGAGCATCCCCAGGGCTTCATGTAGGATTCATCTTTGGTCTATCGACTAAAGAAGTCCCTTTATGGCCTCAAGCAGGCCTCGAGGGCATGGTATGCCAAGATGAACTCCTACCTACTTTCACAGAACTTTGTACATTGTAAGTCAAACCCGAACGTTTACATGCTCGGGACGACTAATTCACTTCTACTCCTAGTTCTGTATGTTAATGATTTGTTGATCACTAGTTGCTCGACTTCAGCGATTGCTGCAGTCAAGAGGATTTTTCCTGACAAGTTCTTGATGACGGACATGGGTCCGCTACATTTCTTCCTCGGTCTCGAGATCAGTCAGGATGCATCAGGCATCAAACTATCTCAGGCCAAGTATGCCCAAGATCTCCTCGAGATATTCCACATGACAGACTGCAAGTCTGCCCCGACTCCTTTCCTATCAGGAGTCAGACTTGAAGATGGAGGGTACACTCCATTGGTGGACAACACACTATATAGACAATTAGTGGGGATCTTGTTGTATCCCGCACACTCTAGACCAGACCTCTCCTATGCATTCGAAGCAGTTTCTCGATTCATGCAAAAGCCGCATGAGCTACATTGGAACGCTGCAAAGCGTATCCTTCGGTACGTATAGGGCACCATCACATTTGGGATTCACTATGTAGAAGACTTTTCATTGGATCTCATCAGGTTCATTGATTATGACTGGGATGGCGACAACATTGATCGCAAGTCCACATCTGGTTACTCATTCAATCTGGGTTTCGGGCCCATCTATTGGTCAATTAAGAAGCATGTTGCTATTTCTCTATCTTCAGTCGAGGCAGAGTACAGAGGGGTAGTTAACATAACCATTCAAGCTATGTGGCTACAACATTTTCTCATTGAGTTGGGCTTTCAGTTTCATCGGTCTATCATCATCTTAGTGTGACAACCACAACGCTCTAAAGTTCTGCAGAGATCTAGTTCAGAGGTAGCAGACGAAGCACATCAAGATCCACATGCACTACATCCGAGACTTTGTACATGAGGGGATCATCAACCTGTAGTTATGTCCTTCAACAGAACATACTGCAGACATCTTCACCAAGACATTCATTGAGCAGTTCCATTCTTTGTGCAATCGTCTTGGAGTGAAGGACACAGTTTCCTAGCAATTGTCAATTCTTTTTTTTGATACATTGTACCTTGAGGAGAGGGGTTTCCCATGTGGTTTTCCCTCT
Source organism: Picea mariana (assembly GCA_032191745.1). Taxonomy (NCBI): domain Eukaryota; kingdom Viridiplantae; phylum Streptophyta; class Pinopsida; order Pinales; family Pinaceae; genus Picea; species Picea mariana. The sequence continues at coordinate 242,281 of JASDQU010013013.1, read as the reverse complement.
TTCCTCATTTATTTCATTGTGTCTTTTGTTTTCAGGTACCTAACATGGTCTCGTTGTCGAGACCCATTATTTTATTTTCACCATAGTGATGCTCGGGGGGGTGTTGAAGATACTTCACACACACCTAAGATTTATTTTTCCTAAGGTTTTCCCTATGTTTATTAGTCATTATCCAGTCTCCTACATTTTAGGGAGAATATTCATTTTCCTACATTCTAGGGGAATATTCTCTTTAGTTCACACTTCGGTTGGTTCAGTTGAGTGGAGTCGTGATGCCACATTGGTTCCATCACCATACAACATTGGGATCATCACTACTAATGCGCATTGTCCTTGGAATTATCACCAGAGTGGTGCATTACTGATGCTTTCAGTTAGTTATCTAAGGATTGAGAGGCTAGCTGACTTAGACTAGGTGGCAGTAACTCTCGTAATTGTCGGTGTGTGTCCAGATCACTCTAGATCACCACTATGGCACATTGAATTCTCTTCCAATGTGCATTAGTTGAATTATATAGAGTATATCATGTGTAAATTATCTTTCATTCATTCAATTAATACAATTCTTTTATTCTCTCTCTCTTGTTTCCGTATTTTCTCATTTTTATGCAAACTGTGTATGTTCTTTGCTAACTAGATCTTATCTATGCAAGTTCATCCACATTTATAGTTATTTGGTGAAAAACCCACACCTAAGCAAATTCTTTAGATGGCAAGGTATAAAGGAGTGACATATCAACGAAAAGGGAATGAAAATCCTAAGTCATATCAAAACATTCCCAAAGCAATCACTCCTCCAACATCAGAGTTGAACATTGATTTGGGTGGTTGGATGTCAAATGCTAAAGTCTTGGTTCTAGTGACAGATCTTATTAAAATACCCTCTCAAAAGGAAAAGTTGTTAAAATCTATTGAGGGTCCCAAAGAGAAAGGTGTTGAAAAACATAAGGAAATACATGAAGATGCACATGTCATCTTACAAGGAATGGACCAAAATAGGGGGAATGGAAGTCATCAACCCTTCTTCATCTCTTTGTTGGTTAATAATCTTCTTCTTCACAACTGCATGTTGGATTCATGTGCTTCATCTAATGCCATGACTCATAAATTCATGGAGTATTTGAACTTGAGGATCTCAAGACCTTATCATAATGTTTGTGTCATGGATTCAAGAGAGATCAAGGTCCATGGGATAATTAAAGATCTTCAAGTACATCTAGCAGTCTACCTAGATATTTCAGTAATGATGGATGTTGTTGCATCGATGTACCAAATGCATGGGGTATGCTCTTGTCATGGAAGTGCGCTGCAAGTTTGGGGGTAGTCTTCAAATGGATTTATCATATGCTACCATCCCAACTTGTGATAACACTTTTGTCAAAATTAATAGGGAACAAGAAAAGAGGTACCATATCAAAGATCCCAAAGACCCTATGAATGAGCTTGTTTATGAAATGGGGGATTTGGGAAACTATGCAGTATTGTCCAACTATTTAGCATCTATTAAGGAAGAGCTTAAGGAAGAAAGAGTTGATGAAGTCTGGGATACCATGAATTCCTTTGATGGTTTATTCCTTGATGAAGTTCCAAGAGTTGATAACATTGGGAAAATGGACTTCGATGAAGAACAGTCAAAATCGGGAACTGGGGTAGATGTGTTAGCAATGTCAGCTTCAACGTTTCAGCCATCAGATGAGTTAATGAATGGTTAGGATAAAATGGAAGTGATTTTTAGGCCATCCAATATAGATGACTTAGAGCATTGGTAAGTCTTCAATGATGACGAGCAAATCTTCGACAGACGTGACAAGTGTAAAAAGAAAAAAGAGATAATAAAACCCAGTGAGTACATTGAAATGAATATTGAATCAAATCAAGAACCCAGAATAATAATAATTGAAAAAGGTACTTCAGAAAAAGAAGGAAAAAGCATAATAAATCTTGTGAAGGATCATAGGGATGTTTTTTCCTTTACTCATGATGAACTTAAGGCTTATAATGAAGATGTTATTCAACATACCATCCCTCTCAAGGAATATGTCAAGCCTTTCAATGAAAAGTTAACACAGATTCATAAGCTAGCCCTTATGGTACAAAAGAAACTTCACAAGATGCAGTTCAGAGCAAGATTGATCAAATGGTTGAGTTGGATGAAAACCAAAAGAAAATCCTTTGATTAGATTATCAAAAATCAAGAAAAAATCGAGAGGGCCTTTGACACATCATCTCAGCCAAAGACTTTTCAGAAAGGTGATACAATGCTTTTAGGGGTTAAAAGGAAAGAGAAATCAAGCAAGCGTTGAAAATTTGATAGCGTATGGATAGGGTCTTATGTCATTCATGACATGACTGGTCCAAATTCTTTCTATCTCAGCTAATTGGACGGTGAAAAGATAAATCTGTCAGTGAATGGACAACTCCTCAAGTTGTTCTTCAATGGTAACATCTAATGCCCAGGGGGCATTAATGTAAAATAGTTTACTCTAACCCTTCTTCCTTGTATTTTTACCTTTACTTCTTCAACTTTTCATTTTCTTCTCTTTCATTTCAGCATTATTTATGTATATAAATGTAGGTGCAGCTTGTATTTCATTGATGGTTTCTATATATTTCATGTGCCACTGATATGTTTTTTGGCGAGACATGTGTTTATTGTGTAGATCACAGATTCTGGAGTTCTCACATGATTTCCAAAGATCAAGCACACATCCCCCTATGGAGCCTGTTGTTACCTCCCCAATTGCACCAAGGACTTATGGATGATCCACAAAGATTGAACAAGGCACTTGTTCAAAATTCAAAGTTCAGAAGTCCTGTCGGACATTATTGCCCCTTCATTTCTTTTTTTTCTTCTTTATGCATGTTCCATACCCCCCCAAGGTGGGGGGGGTTGTAATAAAATGAGTTAGCATGAGGTCTCTTGTATGTAAAATACTCAACTCCCTAAGACTTGGTTATTGGTGCATAACTCTAGAGTGTTTTTTTTCACTTGGTCCATTGTATCTAGCTTCGGTGACTTGTAATGTTCTAAGTTTTTTCACTCATTTCCTCCATAGCTGGAGTATGTCCTAATGTCTAGGCCTTAGTGTGTGCTATCTAAATCTAGTGTCAAATGTATATTACCATGCTAATAATTAGTCGAGAGTCTTATGGACATGCATTAGACCCCTCTAGGATGCTTTTTAACGTAAAATTTCCCGTATAACGGGATTTTAACTTGTAAATTTATGTAGATATTTAATAAGTGGTACTAAGAGGTGTTTAACACCTTGGGGGTGTCATTTTCTAACTCATAATACCCCTTTTTCCTTAATACCCCTTTTTCCTTAATACCCCTTTTTGAGAAAAATAATTGACTTTTACTCATAAAAATCAATTATTCTCAAAAAGGTGATTTAATTAACTCCCTATTTTTAAAGAAACATGTGGGGGACATGTTTTTGACTTGTTTTCAGTTTAACTCTCCCTCACCGCTAGTTGTTGGCACTTGAGGCAAGTTGTCTTTAGTTAGAGTGAGTTAAGTGATGTGTTGAGTTGAGATGGTGGAGATCCCTCAAATGTAACATCCAACTTCAAACTTATATGTAGTGTTTTTATGGAAAGAAAAAGATTCCACAAACTTCTTTAATGAAAGTTGTATGACCAACTCTAGCAAAATGAATGAGCAGCAATTGATAGAAACAAGAGATTGACTTGGAAAATTTTGAGCAATGAAAGCCTATAATCTGATGAAAACTCACAAGGAAGGCTTTTATCATACTACATAATGCAAAGGCAAATTCTCAAGCAAAATACTACAGACTACTGATGCATACTATGGGATTGAACACTGACATTTAAAGGGCAATCCATTAGAAAAGCAAGTACAATCATTTGCTAAAATAGGACATTAACCACACAAGATTCCACATGTATGACGGAGGATACCAATATTTAATTTGCACATAGAGCAAAGCATATTAATCTTTTGAATATCAAGTAGCATTATAACATTCATTGTCGGAATCCTACCTATGGTTGGCATGATTGGCATGAGTGTTAATTCTAGTAATAAAAATATTTTACTTATTTTCTAACATCAACATAGATTGTCCAGGTCTGACAATTCACAATGGATGAAAATATTTTACTTATTTTCTAACATTAACATAGATTGTCCACGTCTGACAATTCACATTGGAATTGATTGAATACCTAAAATATCTCCATACCAGAACTAGTGTTAACAGAGGTGAATAAAGTGTAGCATGATTGTCCAAGTCTGGAAGCTTATGTTGGAAACAACTAAATACCAAAAATATATGTATATCATATACCATAAACTTGAATAGCAAGTGGTATGCCACCAGAATCTGGTTGAAAGGCATGGAAGCCATAACAAGTATGAATCATAATTAATTGCAAACAGTACATCAAGAAAAAAATTCAATCCTAAAGACCTCATTTGAGTACAATGCAGAATAACTTGGTAGCCTGCAACTTTGAAAAAATAGTACCTCCTAACCAACTAATACGTGATATTCATGATATCCTCTCAGATATCTCCTCTTGCTAGCACATGAAAATTCCTGTTCTATTTTCCTAAACACTAGAGCAAAGAATGCACATGTAGTATTCTACCCACTTGATTCTGCTCAAATGCAAATTTGAGCCTTGAGGAAAATTTGGCTACACCATGTAGCTTCAGTCAATCTTCACCGAAGCATAAATGGTCCGTACAAACCAGAAGCATGCGTAGAAACCGATTGTACCCGTCAATACAAAGAAAGCATATGAGATAATTGTCATGTAGCCGAAGTACAGAATACCAGACACAAGTTTTGTGATCTCCAGCTTGGTGAAGAAGTAGAATGTAGCATACAGGAATAAGTACAGTGCAGATGAGCCTGAAGTTAGATAAGCTCTCCACCACCAGTGATAGTCCTCACTACACAACTGAAAGTAGCAGAGGACAATAGTGATCTCTGCACAAGTAACAATAAGGATAACAAAGACAATGAACAGGAACCCAAAAATGTAATAAAATTGATGTAGCCAGATCGATGTTAAGATGAAGAATAATTCAATGAAAACTGCACCAAATGGTAATATGCCTCCAATGAGTATGGAGAAAACTGGCTGCATGTACCATGCTTGCTCCGGAATCTGCCTGGGAATTTTATTTGTCTTAACAGGATCTTCAATTGCAGGTTTCTTGTAGCCAAAGTAACTACCAACAAAGACCAAAGGCACAGATATCCCAAACCATAAAAATACCAAAGCAAACATTGTGCCAAATGGTACTGCACCAGAGGACTTTTCACCCCAGATCAATGCATTGAGGACAAAGAAAATGCCAAAAACAATTCCAGGGAAGGTAAAAGCAGTCTTCAGTGTGTTTGTTTTCCATTCTGTACCCTTGAACATCTTATACAGACGAGCAGAAGAGTAACCAGCAAACAAACCCATGAACACCCACAAGAGAACCATAGCTGTCATCAGTCCACCACGATTGGATGGTGAAAGAAACCCAAGCATGGCAAATATCATTGTAACAAGTGTCATCCCAAAAAACTGTACTCCAGTTCCTGCATAGACACAGAGTAGACCTGCATTATTTGGGGGCCTGAATGCATCTCCATGAACAAGTTTCCATCCAGTTTCTTCTTGGGCTTCATCCTGTGTCTCCAATTGATTGTAGTTTGAGATATCCCGATATAAGGTTCTCATCATAATCATTGCCACCATCCCGGAAAGGAACAAGACAATCATTAATGAGTTGATAATAGAGAACCAGTGGATCTGATCATCTGTCATGAGAAGATATGTATCCCATCGAGAAGCCCATTTGATAGGGCTTTCCTGCAAGATTGCAATGTTAATTGCTTAGACATTGGCGAACTGCAACTACCATAGAAAGGTTGAACATATTAGAAACCACAAAACTGATAAACAAAAGAGTCATTGAATACCTTGAACGCCACATCATAAGTAAATATAATTTCTTTACCCTCGTCAACTTCTTGCGGACTATTGGTTTGTGAAACGAGGTGCTTGGTGTTTGGGTTGCAGGTTGTCAAACGGGGATTATCCTCAGACCAAGGTTGCTCATACTCATGCTTGACGCTGTTTTCCAAAATTAAAGCATGTTATACATAAAAGGTACCAATAAAAAAGGGAAAGAAAAGAGTTAAGAGCCAATGCACTTCAAAATTGGAGCCATTTTCTGCAACAAAGCTGTTTGATCACACTATGGCAACTAAATGACAACTAAAGCATAGCTAAATTCGATTGATAGACAAACAACCAATTTTAATACTTTCAAATGTACAAAGGACAAATATAAGTAAGTTAATAGTTCATGCTATAATAATATACCAAATTTCGTAGTTTCAAAATTCAAAAAGACAGCTAATTAACCTCTACATAACTGACAAATTCTAATGATCTGAATCCAGTTTCCAAAATACCTATATGGTGTGACTTCAAATCCAACAATCCGAGCAGAATCAGCCTCTGAGTCCTTGTGAAACTTAACCTCAAAAGACAGATGGTTGTGTATGAAGTATCTCTCTTCTGTACTCTGCAAAATTTGCACCGGATTCCACATTAGATAGACAGTTAGGATCCAAAGATGCAGCTTTTGAGAGTATAACTGCATCAGCACCCCATCTTGACTTACCCCTGCATAGCTAGCTTTAAACCCAACGCGGAAGCCATGTTCATATGAAGTAACTAAAGTTCCATCTGCTCTTTGTCTGGCTACAGCCACGGGTAGATTATCCAGAATCCTATTTCAATCAAAATAGATAAGTGGTCTTTATAGGAGGATGTGTATCCCAAATATAAAACAAGA
>JASDQU010013013.1:219335-235228 GCA_032191745.1 Picea mariana | reverse complement strand
AGTGAATAAATAAAAATGATAGGATTTGACTATTAATAAAAATAATATAAATTGTCACAGCAGCAATGATAGGATTTAGCCGTTAAGATATATACTTGAAATATGTATTCTCATACACTAAAACGTAAATACATGAACTACCTAGAAAACAGTCCTGATGAGTTCAGCTGGAAGAAAAGATATAGGCACAAAGCAAAGTGGAATTCACAACTGAAAAGAAACTTACATGTTAACACGATATTCATCATCTATTTTCTCCTTGAAGTTCTTTGCAGACTTTGCATCCAGCTTTATCCGGCATACATAATTGCAGAGCTTCACCTCTCTCATGTGGAACTGCCGCAGAAGAAACCGGTTAAATACTTGGTCAGACAAAGTTGGTTAGGCTGGTGGTTCCAGCAGACTTGCTAACAAGTAGTCATAATGCCAATTCTGACAAGACGTCAACAATCCATCACACAATTCTACAGAGACCCTAAAGCAAGCCATACTTTCTTCTGCGTGCACGCTTTCATACCTTCAAAAATTACCGCAAAGAAAAGAAAACCTGAGTCCTTTACTACCAATCCAATGAATAACCGAGCCAGGAATGGAAACTATAATACTTACCACATAAGGAGAGTTCTCAATGCGATCTCCGCGAAGAACTTCTCCGAGATTTTCAGCACTGTTGACAATTGTTTTTGGTTTACAGTAATCCAGAGAATAAAAATCATAAGGAAGCTGTGTCTTTATGGAAGATAACTTGTTCACTTTAACTTGGAGCTCATCACCCTGGTAAGCACCACAGACAAGTTAAGTCTCAATGAAAAATACTAGATCAAAGCATCAGAAGAATAGACATGATCAGCAGCAATAAGCATTCAACAAATGCTGTTGGTCTTGGTCATCTAGCTCGACTAATTAGCCAGAATTATGCATAGTAAGAAGTAATATTTTGGAAAAAAGTAAATTGCTGCTGTGAAAAGCTGGAGACAACCAATGGGGTTGTGGTGGTTCAGCAGTGCAGACAGTGGCATGTTCGGCAATCCACCAAGGTTCAATTCCCTTTAAGGCACAAATAAGTGGATGGAGCCAGCCGAAGTCCTGGGTGATTTTAATGGACTAGTACCTTCCTGTCATTGCATCTTGCCTCCAGGAAAGTGCTTTTGATTAGTAATTCACCCTTTGATGGCCGTCTTTCCCTCTAAAATTATATTCAGGCCAATTGTAATGTTTCTTGAGTTCAGAGAAATGCTTTCAAAAAGAAATGAGACGGAAAGTAAATTGGATTTCACAAGCCATGACAATGCTGAAAATGTAACACTGAGTCCTGGACTTATCACAGATCGCTAACCAGATCAGGATCCCTGCATACGTATGTCACATACATTGCACAGCTGTAACTCTACCCTACAGAAAGATTACCTGCAAATGGCTTAACTAACTGGACCTCCTATCATCTTGGAGAGATAGATCTGAATCAATTTCGATTAAAATAACACCCCATGGAATTACATATTCCAAAAACTTACTCCACCCATGAATCGGGAATGTTGCAGACTATGCAAAAAAAAAATGACCTGTTAAAGTGTCAGAAAACAAAATAAAATGGGGATCTATGCAAACATGTCCAATTTTGATAAATTCAGTGAAAATAATTAAAGCAGGCAAGGGCCACCGTGACATATAGAGAACAGTTCAGATCCTATAAAACCTACAAAAGGGAGGCCTACAAAAGGCCGGATCTCTAACAATCATAATGCTTTTCACTTCCCGAAAGAACAATACCCAAATTGGATACAGTGAAATTTCCAGATCGCATTTTATACACGGCAATCCAAAGTAAATTCAACATATATCTCATTTTATATACGGCAATCCAAAGTAAATTCAATATATGTATTTTTATAAACCATCTGCTCAGCCATTTTTTAAGTAAAAACAAACAATAATGGTACCGAAAAAGATGAAGGGAATAGGATCTAAAATTGTACAGAGACGGACCTTACTGAAGTCCTGAGGGGCTACACCAGGAAGATAGAAGCAATTTGCACCTGAGACTAAACATACAAGTAGCAGAGCCCAAACAAACTCCCTTGAAGCCATTGAGGGCTCAACTTGAAGGAGCCCTTGAGAACCACAAAACCGAAATGGACAATGCAGATTAGTTAGTTCTCAATATAAACAGATCTAACTCCGGATATAGATACCCACAGATCTGACTCTGGTCAGATACTCTGATTCGCATTGGATTAGCTCAGCAACCACATCGATAGGGTAAGAAATTTGACCAATTTTATAGCAAGTTGGCGTCCGGGTTTTGTTCGTGGCTCGTTCCTAATTAATATATTTTATATAATATATGTAAATAGAGTGTATATTTTATATAATATATGTAAATAGGGTATTTCTTTTTTAGTGGGCAAGACCTATCATAATAATTCAGTTATTAATTGAGAGTTATGATAGTGAGTCAATTCCCACCCATACAACTATAAACCTCCACGTGTACCACAACAACACGACATACAAGTAAGTTCAAGTTTTGATCCAGTTACCTCACATAACCGAGTGCTTTAAGAGTGCACTCTATCACCCACTCATCTACACCCATAAATACAAATACTCGCCCTTAAATACTAGCCCTTAGGGTATATATATATATATACTCCATTAGAATTGGTAGGGAACGATGAAAATAACATTCACGATCAAGATATAGTCTATCCTAAGATGAAGTAGCAGGGGATTTATGCATTGGAGGTACAATTGTTTTTCGCATGATGGTATGTTGATGTGTATGGGCACTATAATGTCAATATAGTAGTACAGTGATCATCAATATATCACACCCACATTATAACTTAACTGCATAAGACGATACACCCCATCGGGGTATGTATGGAGAGGGTTATCTCCCTTGCAACTCCAATGCAATAAAAAGTAAAAGACGTCACACATAAGTATATCTCACTATTATACATCGATATTAATTTCTCAAACACAATGCATCTGGAAACCAATGATATCAAATTAGTGGGAGTTCATCTCCATTGACCCAACTTCAATCTCTAACAAATAGTATTATGCCATTTTACTTAAGGACTCTCCTACTAACATGTTTTAGGAGTTAACTTTGTTTCTATAACTCGGAAAATGAATCAATGTTAAAAAAATAAAGACTTTATACAAGCAAATATCAAAGTAGACAACAATTTCATTAGGGTTTAGCTCTGTAGGTGGATTGGCAAAGTCACCCTTCTTCGGTCCTTTAGGGCTCTGGGACGTCTCGGGATCAAGTTCAAGTGCTAGCATATGGACTTGTTGTTCTAGTTAGAGGTTTTTCAATGAGGTGATCAATTTCCCATGCAACAAGAGGACCTTGGATTCACTAAAAGATATGACCCCACAGTTGTGAAGGTCAAACCTCTTATTGGAAAAAAAGACAACAATTTCATTCATTGAAAAATGCATGAGAGTGTGCATGGTTACTAACAAGAGGTAATCATTCACTAGGGTTATGCACATTCTTCTACTTGTTGTTACAATAGGGCATCAACTCCAACCATGGATCCGAATCCTAGAGGGGATCTCCCCTCGACCCCCTGCCTCCAAACCCATTAGTTCTATCCTTGTGTGCACTATTCTTTGCTTTAGGGAAGGCTCCAAAACCACATCCTTCTCAGTTTGTTAAGAAGCTTGACAATATCCCTGAATTCCCTCTTCCTCGCAACATATGGCTATGGAATTGGCATAGTGCAACATGATAGGTCAGTGCACGGTAATCTAGCCATCCCCCAGATCTATGGTAAATTAGTTCTAGAAAAACTAGCAAGTCTTGATCAAAGGTAAGCTCACCCATTACTTTTGTGGTAGGGGATTTTATGCCTTTCTATTTGAAGTTGAAGAAGACAAGGATCTCATCTTCAGAAATGACCCATATTTCTTTAGCACTAGAGGAATGTACCTAAATTGTTGGACTCCAAACTTCAACCCTAAGCACAATGTCCCCCTGGTTATTTCGGTTTGGGTTCACCTTCTACATTTACCTCTCCAATGTCAGAATGAAGACACAATGCACAGTATTGGAGACTCACTAGATCGATACATGCACAAATCTAAACCCAAGGATGGTATGTTTGCATGTACAAGACTCTGTGTGGAGGTTGATCTTGAAATGGGTCTCCTAGAAGCAATCATTTTGACTTTGGATAATTAGAAGCATGTCCAACCCCTAGACTATGAGTAGCTACCCTTCAAATGCAAGATCTGTCATGAATACGAGTATTTTGCAACATATTTTAAAAAGAATATCTAGGCATCTCAAACGGCTCCGGACAAAGAAGAATAGTGTCGGACTATTAAGAAAAAGACAAATATCAGGCAACCAACCTCTTCTTTGCTCCCCAAACCAGCTCCCTCAACTTCATTCCCTTCGGCCCCATCTAGACCTAACAATGCCAAGTAGTCGAGACTTTCCCTGTTTAATCCTCATATTAGGCCCAACTATCCCCAAGCCTCCCTAGGTGATGAAGCACGAGCTCTCACGCCAACAAGTATGAAAGTTTATCCCATGAAGATCCAATCCCTTTCTTTGAAATAATGGTTGCTTCAATTTCCACCCCTACCTCATCGTTTCCACCCAGCATGTCTACCTTTCCTGAAATCCAAGAAGCATCGTCTCCTATAGCCAATGAGGACATTCTATTGGATTGATCAGAAGAAATCAACAATATCCTAGAAAAGCAACGATATTCATCAGGTATTCTAACCCAGAATTATAAAAAAAAAAAAAGGACAAAGAGGAGGAGAAGTTGCCAAAGAGCAATGGTAGGAAGCCAACAAAGGAATTGTAGAGCGGTAGTCAGTTCAAAGTAGAAGTATTGTGCTAAGAACCCAAGATCTGAATGCAAAATACACCAAGATAGATCCAAGAAGAATATATGAAAACCACACTTTATTATAGAAAACCCTTGAGGTAGGGAAACACCATACAATGGATCATATTATGGAAGGGATTCTCACATGTTCACTTGCCTCTTTGAGGGGGCATCCTCCTATTGAGCTATCGCTCCAAATACAATACTTCTCTTCATATCTCATTACATTGCATGAACCCCTTTATATAGTGAAACCAACCACCTAAGAACATTCTAGAGGAGGAACCTTCTAGAAGCAGAAGTCCTTACATTTATTATATCTAACTAACTACCATAATGGTCCTTATTTAATACTATAGTGGACCTAGTACACCTTACATTGAATGGCCTCCACTATGGGCCCTTCGGGCCCCCTACTACCTCTCTAGCTACTTAACATTCCATCCCCCTTATGAAAGCATTGTCCTCAACGCTTGGTGCACAACCATATACCAGGGTCCCATGGATACCAATTGTTAAGAACCCAAGATCTGAATACAAAATACACCATAATAGATCCAAGAAGAATATATGAAAACCACACTTTATTATAGAAAACCCTTGAGGTAGGGAAAAACCATACAATGGATCATATTATGGAAGGGATACTCTCTTATTCACTTGCCTCTTCGAGGGGGCATCCTCCTATTGAGCTATCGCTCCAAATATAATATTTCTCTTAATATCTCATTACATTGCATGAACCCATTTATATAGTGCAACCAACCACCTAAGAACATTCTAGAGGATGAACCTTTTAGAAGCAGAAGTCCTCTTACATTTATTATATCTAACTAACTACCATAATGGGCCTTATTTAATACTATAGTGGACCTAGTCCACCTTACATTGAATGGCCTCCACTATGGGCCCTTCTGGCCCCCCACTACCTCTCTAGCTACCTAACATATTGAGAGACTTAATTAAATCTAAAAAGCCTAATATCCTCCTCCTCCAAGAGACCAAGCTAGAGGCTTTATAATCCCTAAAAACAAGTAAGCTACAATGAAAAAGATGTGAAGGTACAATGGTCGATTCAAGAGGTGCCTCCGAGGGCTTTTGCACTTTATGGAACAACCCTCTTCTCCCCTTGCATGAAAGAAAAAGAGGAGGGAGTATAGTTGAAGATCCATTCTAGGAAATAATGGAGGATCTCGTAGTAGAATGGGACATGGTGGACATAAAACCAATCATAGGAAAATGTACCTGGTCCAATAAGAGACTTAGTCCTGTACATATCACAGTTAGACTTGATTGATTCCTTATGCATAGTGATTTCCTTCTGCATGACAATGGTATTTCCTCCAAAATTATTCCCTCGGTTGCCTTTAATCACAAATTGATTGCTTTGCAGATTTTGGAATCTCCAAACTTTGGGCATCTCCCATTCAAGTTCGACCCTCTTTGGCTCCAAGATCCCAAGGTTGTGGAGATAGACACTATTGAATGACACGTCAAATGGGTCGTAGAATTCCTAGTATACATTTGGGAGCAAAATTTGAAAGATGTCAAATTAGCTCTCAAAGAGTGGGCGAAACACACATACATTACCCTAGAGATAGAATGAAAAACTAGAAAACTCGTAGGAAATAATGGGGAGGAAGACATAAGTAGTGAGCATCAAAAAGAAAAAATCATGCTCTTCCAAACGCTCCACAGATTTCTTAGATCTGAGGAGTAAATGTGTCAATCCAAATCAAGTAGTCTATGGTTGAAATCAAGGGACAATAATACTTTTTTTTTTTCCACAAACAAGCTAAAGCCAAAATTCTCAAAAACAATGTTAGACCTCCTTGGAGGATGGATCAAGAGTGAGCAACATTCTAGCAATAAAAGAGGTGACCAAGTCTCACTTCAAGGCATTGTACACAAATTAGGAGGGGGCCAATCTGGAGACTATTTCTTCAATGTTGGAGGATATCCCTTCGGTAAACACCCATGAAGAAAATACTAATTTGATGAAAATAATTGATGAATATGAAATTATCAATGCAATCTAGGGTTTAGTTCTTGACAAAGCCCCAAGCTCTAATAGATTCACTATTCATTTCTATAGAGCCTACTGAAACATAATTAAAGTTGACATAAAGAGGATGTTATAGTTTTCTCAAAAATCTTGTAAACTCGGTGGCAACACAAATTCTTCATGTCTTGCTCTTATTCCCAAAGAAGCTAACCCTTCTTCCTTTCCCAGGTTTTTCCCAATCTCTTTATGTAACTTCTCCTAGGATATCATAGAAAATATTAAGGCCAACAAGTTAAAAAATGTCCTCTCCAAAATAATCTTCGACAATCAAGGAGGGTTCATGCGAAGGCCTCAAATAGTGGACAATATAAATATGGTGTAGGAAGGAATACACTCAAGTAGAGAGAATAAAGACAAAGGAATGATTATCAAAATCAACATGGCCAATTCTTTTGATAGGGTAAGGCACTCCATGTTAATTGATCTCTTGTTCAAATTTGACTTCTATCCTTTTGTTATTTGATGGGTTTCCTCGTGCATTAGCAATACATGGATTGCCCCTTTGCTAAACGGGAGACCTGTTGCTTTCTTTATGTAGATTTTAAACTTGTACAATATTTTACTTCAAACAGATTTTCAATAAAAGAACAGAAAAGATACAATGGCAAATACACACATTACACAGATATTTTTCCCCTAGAAACCCAAACTGAGAAAAACAACATATTCTATATTCATTCATAGTGATACGAAACCCAAACCGAGAAAAACAACATATTCTATATTCATTCATAGTGATACATTGCTTCCAATACAATATACATATAGGAGCCAACGACATCCAAAACCCTAACCCAATGACCTGGATTAGTCAACAACCCTAATTTCTTAATCGGAAATAGAAAACCATCGAAAAAAACCATGTGCCGAAAAAACGCCCAACAATGGACAAGAAAATCGAGGTGACATGAAAAACGAGGAAAAATGTAACACGTTTCCCGAGGTAAAAAAAAATCTCAGGGGAACTGACCCTGCAGGGGGGGCCTAGTGCGCCCCCCCCCCCCNCAACGTAGCAGACACTAGATCTAGTCGTGCAAAGACTATAACACATACCCAACACTTTAGAGGTAGTTGAGGGTTAAGAAAAGGTTATCCCCTCTCCCCCCTTCTCTACATCATTATGGCAGAATCCTTGAGTAGGAAAATGGAAGTGAAAAGGCTCTTAGGGAATCCTCAATAATTAAATTAGTTATCCTTAAGAGCATGAACTACGCACAATTCGTGGATGATACCATTCTCTTGGGCATCGCCTCTACTATCATCGTTGAGCGATTAAAATAGGTTCTAGGCCTTTTTACAAGTGCTTCAGGTGGCAAGGTTAACAACCTCAAAAGATAGATGTTTTGCTAGAACATAAGCTCCCATCTCCTACAAGACATCTCCATAATCCTATTGTTTCCTTGTCAAGAATCCTGGACTTCATTCAAGTACCTAGGAATGCCTATCTCTTTGAGCAACCCAACAACACAGCCTTGGCATAGTGTCATTGGAAAAATTAACTCCAAACTCTAGTAGTGGGGATCCCAATGGGTGAACCCAACAGGTTGATTCATACTAATAAAATTAATACTTCCAACACTTCCAATTTTCCAGTGTTATGCCATGTTAGAACTAGTGGGAATAATGCGGCAAGTTTGACATGAGATTACAATATTTTTGTAGGAAGGAGGGGAATCAAACATAAAAAAAAATCGATTGATTAATTGGAAAATAATGAGAACCCCAAAGGATCGAGGCAGTTTGGAGATTAAACACCCTTCACTTATGAATTTAACCCTAGGAGCTAAACTAATATGAAGGTTGATCTAAGGTAAGTTGGAATGGTAGAAGAAAGTAATTTTCAAGGAATATTTCCATGAAAATCATAAAAGATGTATTGATGGCCCACTAGAAACCAGAAAAGGATCACATATTTGAAATCTCCTTAAAGCAATAGTTCCTATAATTCAATCCAAGATAACCTGGATTCTAAGTAATGGTAAGATGATTCACATTTAGAAGGATGGTAGCATGTGAAACTAGCCTTTGGAACACAATCATGAGCTACTTCCTTTTAAAAAATTGGATGGACAATCAGAGCTACAACATTCTATTTGATATTTCATCTTGGACAATAAGATATACCCACTAGTTAGGATGATCAATCAATTTGTCTCGTTCTCATCTAAATCCTCTCGTCTCTATTTTTTTTGCTTCTCTCAAAGGCTTCCTGCCATGTGATTTATTTACTCCTGATCGTAGGATATGGGGAGCCTCAGATTACAATGTCAAGAACAATTATCTCCATCAAATCCAATCCCTTCCTCTTCCTCAGTGTTCAATTATCTAGAATCAAGTTTGGCACTCTAATGATCTACCTAAAATCAATATTCTCTGTTGGATTATGGTCCACAAGAAGATTTTAGCCATAAAAAAAACACAAAAGGGGGGAATTCAATGTCCTTCTCACTACACCCTATGTTTTTTCAATGTGGAGACAATATGTCACTTTTTTTTTATTTCATTTTCACTAAATAGGTTTAGCAAATTGCCTTTTTCGGAATTAGTCATCGATCAAACAACCCTGATTCTTGGAAGGATATGTTCTCTCTAGTGTAAACAATACAAGGGGACTCTAAAAAATAAACCCACTCTAAGAAGACTATGGACTACCCTCTCCAAATTTCTATGTTGGAAAATATGGTTGGCTTGCAATAGGGCTAATTTTCACTAGGAACTAGGCAACCCTAGCAGGAAGGCAAAAGTTCTCCTTGCAGAAGATATTAACTTAAGGAGGGTTGGGGGGCGGGGGGGGGGTGCTGGTTTTGATAAACAAATATTGGATTCATATGAGAAAGTTTGGCTTTAGCAATTTTCATTGTCATTGTTGATTGTTTTTTCTATCAAAGGAAAATTACCAACATATGAGAGAAAATCTTGTGGGGAACAAGATAGACTCTCCTCATTTTTATAGAGATGATTCTTCTCTCTTGATATATTGGAAGATTCTTTGTATGGTTGTAGATGAATGCAATGGGTGACTATTAAAGAGAAAACCCAAAAAGATCTTCCAACAAATCTCTCATTTAATAGATTTATTCATTAAGCACAGCATCTTACTCATGGAAATAAAAATACATAAATATAACTGAAAGAAATTTGTACAGACCTTACTTTCGACAGATATTTTGCCTTCCTTTTAAAATGTTGTGAACCAAGAATCAACTATGACTTTGCAAGATGAAAGAAGAGTAAAATGGACGGGTCATCAAATAACTTTAGACGAGTATTGCATTTAATACTGAAAAATATTATGATGAGCACAATCCAAAAATCTCATACTCAAGTATCTCAAAGTATGAGAAATCATTAAAGATATGCCCCAAAATAGTTCTCTTGGGAGAAATTAATAGTAATATCCCAAATGAAATAAGCTTTAAAATGTCTGAAACAAGAGGGTTGAAACAACCTCAACAAGATTTCAATGACAATTACATAAACTTAAAATAAATTGCATCTACTTTTTACAAGCATAGATTTTTCTCCTCTGGACTTGGAATATCATGAAAAGGTCGAAGAATTTGGAGATAGAGTAAATCAAACACAGATCTTCCTATAGGAAAACATACATGGAAATTTTTATGGAAAGAGTCTAGCAGAGAGAAATATGAAGGGGAAAGTCACGCAGGCTGATTCACAAATTTTTGGAAAGGAAAAACTTTCTTCCAATAGAAAGACCCATGTAGCAAAACTCTCCAACAACCAACAACTCCAATGCCAACCCTTTGAATATGCCTGTTCTTCTCTTTTGTAATCTCTTTTTCATCTTCTTGAAACTGATTTTCGATTAGGGTTTTCCATTTTGGTGCAATGAATTAATCCTTTTAGTAAATATGAGCTTTGGTATTCATGCCAACATCTGGGACCCACTTTAGAAGCTCATGAATTTCTTTAAATAAATCATTTTCTGAAAATAATTTGTTTTTAAGATTGAAAAAATAGTCTCAACTGTAATTTAATTTTTAGGGCCTAATAATTGATATTTCAGCAGTTGAAACCACTTCCAGAGTGTTATTCATCTCTTTACCTTTCTGACGAGCTCTCGTTTTCTCAAAACAAACGTCTAAATGAAAAAATATGAGCTCTGGAAGATGAAGACTCAACCACAGTCGATATGTCTTTGTGAAATTTGAGCCTTAAATTTGCAAATTCTAATTATTTATCCCACATGCATTGTGGGGGGGTGCTCTTGAAATATTTATATGGAAATTATATCTCCATATCCTTTGTATGTGAGGTAGAGAGAGCCATTGGATTCTATGTAGCTTGTGTGCAATGTATCTTTTAATCGTCACATCATTACCTAGTCATCATGCCAACTAATTGTCCAGTCATCTCTGTCCATCCATGTGTCACCCGTGGGTTGGTCCATGTCACTACCACATGTCCACATATAATAGGTCTTGACTACCATGTGTCATTGGGAGGTGTGCCCAAAAATAAAGGGAAATAAACTTAAGATAAGAATTTTTATTGAGAAATAATATTAAAATAAATGAAGTGTTTACATGAATGCAAAGGTAGGTAAGGAGGTAAATCTTCGTAAAAAAGACTAAGTATTAAGAGGTTGTAGAAGTTTCCTTCTTTTAGTATCTTTTCTTCTCCTTCTCTTTTGTTTCAAAGAGAAACTATCCCTGTTAGACTTTCATGATGAAGAACTGCAAAACTGAAGTTGATTGGAAACTTGTTGGGTCTTCACAATTAATAGTTGAATATCTTTGGAACTTTCCAAATTCGAAGAAAAAAAATTAGTCTCTATTTGATGGGTGATAACACATCAACAACTATCTCCAACTGTGGGATAGTGATCCCCTATGGGTTGCTGAGAATCCAGAATCCTAGTCCATTGGGATATGGAGTCATCCCAATCCACTATCTTGATCCAACAAATGCTTATTGGAAAACTTCACTAAAAGAACATAATATATACAAGAGAAAACAAAATTATTCATATCCTAAGCTACTTGGAGAGAAAAGCTACTTTCAAGTGTAAGTAGACTTCCAATGTAGCTAACTCATCTGAGTTCTCCTAGCCATGGTTGACAGTCTTTGTTTATTGACAATGCTTCGAAGACATTCCTCCATTATGAAATGATAATAGTGCCATGGTGAGGTTGCACAAATGAACTGATGTTGAACATTTGTGGAAAACTGTAAGGTTGTCTTTTGTTGTTCACCAACAATATCATTGTCTTCATAAATAACATATACCGTCCATGGGACCTTTTGTTACAAATTTCCTTCTTGTTTTGATGTTTGGAAGATATTTTACTCATTAAACTCTACTCCATATGAATAGTCAACAACTTGTATGTTTAATGTTAAGTGATAGCTTTTATTATCACTTTCATTGATCCCATGCTTACATCCCTCTTTCAACTTTGTATAAACTAGTTATGTCCATTGTGAACCCACTGCAACATTTTAACCATGATCATGTTGAATAAGATATTCATGTGTATATAATAGAGGTTCATCAAATTTATCTTTCATCTCATTGTCATCACTGCTCTCAGATTGAACATATGAGAGGTCTAAATTGTCCACCAATGGAGCATGTGGCGAATGGTATTCTTCTTGAATTGATGAAGTGGATTTGGTGGTCCACTTCATGAGAACATCATGAATACATAACATAATTCCGTATTTCCATAATAAATAATATTTTATTAACCATCAATATTACATATTTTCTTTACATCATATGAAATACAATACGTGTATATAAATACACATGGAGAATGATAATTCATGTCCTTGGATGATCTGAAAATAGGGGGCTGACTTGTTATGCTATGCAAGCACCCTCTACTTCATTAAAATAAACTTTTCAGGACGTTGCTCAATGTCTTAGTTATGCAAGATAAATTATGTGCCAAGTTTATGCATCTTCTTTTAAATGTTCATGTGTGAGGAAATTTTCTTTTAAAATGGTTAAATATGTGTTTTAAATAAATACACAGCAAACATAACTTGCAGAAAACAAACCATCAAACTCACAACAATAACAAGATGATAAAGGAGTTCACCCCCAACTGGGCTACATCTCCTTAAGCCTCCATCAATGGACTAGGCTCTCTGGGATTAATTTGTCAAAGATTCTTTTACAAGATGCTGCTCAACTCCAATGGAAATACTGACTGTACCATTGGGTTCAGAATACATAAAAACCCCAGAAATGACTAATATAACTCTGAAAACGGATCATGGCTCATCCGGGCATGACCTCTTCTATATGTGGCCTTAAGCTTCCCTGAGCTTCCTTGTGGTAAAAACACCTGTAAAAGTCCTCAAATGGATCTGAAACCTATCCCAATGTGTTCAGAGCATAATAATTAGCCAAAAATGACTATTCAATCACAGAAAATAGACTTGGGCTCATCTGAGCATGGCCTCAATCAATGAGGGCTTCAGGCTCCCTAGAGCTCTCTGAAACTTCAATGGTGAAAAACCTGCAAAAGAAGTCTTCAAATGGCTTTGAAAATAGTGCCAATGGATTCAGAACGTCCAAAAACCCCTAGCTGGGCTTTTTCGGCACCTCATTTGGCCAAATAATGAAGAAGTTAGGCCTCCTGCCATCTTCCTCCTTCAAGCTTCCTGTCTCTGGTTCGCCAAAATGCACCTCTGTGCATCCAACCTAGCTCACGCACTCAATCTCGTGTTAAAACCTAACATCGGGTGCAACCGCAAAACGGTGTGAACTGTAGGACGGTTAGGGTGCGCCTAGCCCCTAACCACCAAAACTGTGGACATATGGGTCCATGTGACCGCACACATATACAAAAAGGGCTAAAACCCAAATCGAATGGTTATGCGCCAAGTGTCGGTGCGTTTGGTTTAAAAATCCCGCGCAGAAAAGACAGGGTCATATGCGATAACACATAAGACCACGGGCTAACCGTTTGAGAATGTGTTTGAAACCCGCGCGCATTCCCTATGTGACAAAGGGTCACATGTTAAAACACATAAAATCGGGGGCTGGGGCTAAGCCCCAGCCCAACCCCCGCGCCAAACCACACATAAATCAAATTCAAATAAATTAAAACTCACATATGTAATAAGTACTAATGCGTGGCATGCCGGTTAGTTGGACTTTCTCAAAGCTTTGCCAATGGGGGAGGTCCGGGGTTCGATCCCCATGGACTCCATAACATTTTAAACAACCAAATCATACCATGATAGGATGCCACGTGGTAGCCCACCCCTGGGCC
This sequence comes from Picea mariana, assembly GCA_032191745.1. Classification (NCBI taxonomy): domain Eukaryota; kingdom Viridiplantae; phylum Streptophyta; class Pinopsida; order Pinales; family Pinaceae; genus Picea; species Picea mariana. Next base: position 221,051 of record JASDQU010013013.1, on the reverse strand, counting down.
ACGTGGCACCAAACAACTTGACCAAAAAGACGCCACGTGTCGAAATAGGATTCGTCCAAAATCTGCCAATCAACAATTGCCATGTCATCAACTGCCACTTCAGCGTACGGACGTGCCACATCAGTTGTATGACCTCTGCCACGTCAGCTGTACGGACTGTACAGTCAACAATTTTTTTTGCGTGTTTGGCGAATCGAACAGAACGCGATATCTCTCTCATCCGACGTCCGTTTGAACCCAAACGAATTGCGTTGGGTTCGTGACGATGAGGGCTGTGTAACCATTCATTTTGAGGCAATTCCAAGAACTTTGATTTTTGAGCAAATTTTGACCCCTGGTCCAGATTCTGATCACACCTTCCCACTGAAAGGATTTTGGACCCACAAAAGCTTATGATTATCTGTCTGAGCTTCAATACTCTTCTGCTTCCAAGTTCTATCAATTGATTCTACTTGAAAATTATTTTTGACAATCACCTAGATACCTTGACATGCCTTGCATTGCAACTGGTTATGTCCCTCAACCACTGTCCTCTGGCTGCTGCTGTCCCACTGTTCTCTTTGTGCTTGGAAGACTACCAACCTTCCCACTGAGAATCAAGTCCCTCTTGTGAACTCTTTGACGTCAAAACAATCCACTCTCCAATGGCTGCAACAACTTTCTTGTGACATCTTGTCACAAACCAAGAAAACCATCAATCTTGAAAACAAATTTATACAAGACTGAAAATGATGCCAACAAAGTCTTTTGGCTCTTCAAGCAATCGGTCGCATCTTGTACTTCATCAAAGCACATGGCGTTTTCCTGCATCTTGGTGTACTCAAAATTGACTTACAAGCCAACAAACACCATCGACTAAACATAAGTCGAAAAACATGATCGACACAACATAGTCGTCAAGACAACATCGACACAAGTCGAGACTCATTTAAAACATATCGACCTTCCCAAAATGACAAGTCGACATTCATGATACACAATCATGTTACAATCATGAGTCATTCATGATGAACTATCACCAGGTTCACTGCTTACACATACACAAAAACACATTCATGTGCATAGCTCTTCAACTCTCCTTCAAGTACAAACATAAGTACATAAACCTGAAACATGTGGGTACATAAGAGCTAAATATGAAAAAGATATATGGCTATAACAAGTGAGCATCATATCCCTCTTTTACATCCTCCCGGCGAAGCTGTGCAATAAACAAGAATGCCTTCAAATGAATTGCATTCATATGCAACTTGCATCATACAAATTGTACTTGTCATACTCTCAACATAAACGTATACATAAGGCTGAAATGTGCATCTACAACAGAAAAATGCAAGCCTTACTTGCTCAAGAAATCTAACCATTTCTTACCAAGCCAACTCAATGGTGATTTTTTTTGCTGAAAATCATCTTCTTGTGAATCATCTTGACTCACATCGATAATGAAATCTCATCTTCCATTCTTGCTAGACTCTTTATCCATCTACCTCTTGTGATGTGGATGAGTGGTTGGATGCAATGTCCAACATTGGTCAATGAGTTGACCCCACTTCTGGCAATGAGTGCAAATCTTTTGCATCCTCTTTTCAAGTTGTCTTTGCTTGTAAAGTTTCCTGAAAGTGGTCAATCTTTTCCAACATTTTGAAATATGATGGTTATATAAACCACAATATGTACATGGACTTTTTCTTCCATTTTTACATGCAAATTTATCAT
>JASDQU010013013.1:177346-196880 GCA_032191745.1 Picea mariana | reverse complement strand
CTTTCTTTTTCTTTCCTTGCATCCTTGTTTCTTTCCTTTCTTTTTTTTGTTCATGCATAGGAGTCCACCTATTTCAAATTTCCCTGTCATCGTAGAATATGTCTTCTTTCTCTTTGTTGTGTATTCCTTCTGAACCCTTTACCTGACTATCCATAGTCATACTCCTCTCTCCCTCTGTGATATTCTCCATTCTCATTGTGAGCTACAAACACACTATGTAGTAACAAGTTTGTTTCACCCTACTACACAATACATCACCAAGATTCTCTCATGAACTTGGCCTTTTGGTATTTCTGGTTTCTTCCGCTAGAGCCTTCTAATCTTCCTCTGCTCCTCATCTACCATAGTTATAGGCTTTTGCACTTCTCTCTTTCTCTCAAGATATTTACATGATATTTTCTCTAGACAACTCTACCCACATTTCCAACTATGGATCTATCTCAACAACTTCTACCCAACTACAACTAGAAGTTGTTCCTTTTTCTATTACATCTTTCTTGTTGTAGGGTTTTGCCAAAAATCTCATTTTCTCTTGAAGTCTACATCCTTTTCTCTTTCTACATCACTATTCTTTTGATTTCATTTCTTTTTCATGGAGTCAACATCATATTATATTTTCATCAGTCATCTTCTTGATCAATCTTGAATCTTCCACTCCAATACCTGCATAAAATAGTTTCTTGTAGATGGGACATCTTCGATCAACAAGTCACCTGCAATCTTCTTGCTTACAAAACATGTCTCTTGTACAATATCCAGTAAAAAAATTTAACTTTGTCATTGATTTGATTCTTCATGTCTTTGTAACGTCAGATGCTTACAAAAACAAAAACTTTTCTAATGTCTAAATGGCCAGTTTCAACCCATACTTAATTTTTTACAAACAATAACCTAACTTTTCTTTCATCCTTATTCCGAATAATGGAATTTTACTATGACTCTTTCAACTTGAATTTGACAATGATGTAATTAAAATCCATCGGTCTCACCTAGATAAACTCTCAACTTTTCACTTGACTCCAACACTTTACATCAATAGACTTCATTTAGACCCATAAATTTATCTTGGGGTGTCAGGTAACACCGATCATGCACCCCCAACTTCTCAATCTAATAACCTTTAGAAGACTTTTTCATGACATGATAACATTTAAACACTTGACTTTGATTCTTTTATCCAACTCTTTGACCTTTGCCTTGACATGGATTAAAATTTCTAATACTATTTGGATTCTAAACTCAACATGCTTTAACTTTTAATCTTTTTGAAAAGACTTTATGAATCAAGCCACCATCCACAATACTTGAAGTGACATTTAAATGGTCATTATTACCACTCTAGTTGTCATTTAGCATGGTGTGCAATCATTATAAAGAAATATTTTAGTTTTCATGTCATGCTTGTGGCATAATGCTAAATGCAAAAAAATATGCGTGCCTTCTCTATTACTATCTTTGACTTTCCAACGGTCCATTTATTCACATGAGTTGTAGATGACCTTCTAAAATATTGTTCTTATCACGAGAAAACATGTCTCCAAGAACACCAATCTTTCCACTAACTTTGATATGATCTTGTAGAACGTCATCTCTTATCCACTCCACAATCTCCTGTCGCTATCTTTGGTGCCTTCCACTGTAGGTGGTCTGATTATCGGAACCACCGGCTCTCCCGGCTATCAGAATATTGGGTCAAAAATGATGAATCAGGGTATAGGTGAAGAAGATTGAAGAAATGACCTTCGATTCACTTTTAATTTATGAACAGACTCGAGGTATTGTGTTGAAGGCTAGTTACTTTGTCCACCCAACATTTTATCAAAAGTTCTTTATCCAAAAGAATATTTCATTTGAGATGAGAAATTACACTTTTGGAATGATGATTGATTCTTTGCAAATTTTCTATGCACATACTTAATTCCTATTGAATAAAGATAATAATGATAATAATAATAATAACAATAACAACAAATATAGTATCTCAAGTCTGTTTATTAATCTTTCTACATTCTAAATCCTACATATTTTGGGTTTGCTTAAATATACTTAATTAGCCTTGTCAATACAATTTTTTTTTACATATTTAACAAATAATATTAAATTTCAGTCTATTGTGTGACCAAGAATGGACCAAAATTAGTAGGTAAAATGGATCAATCCTTGATCTCTTCACAATAGTTTTTTTGCAGTGATCTTAAAATTTTGAATGTTGACTCCAATTATTTGTAGGGTATAAAAGTCGTGTAAGGTTCTACAATGTTTTAGAACCAACATAGATATGCAATTACATATTACAAGATTTGGATGTTGAAGTGAAGCAATCTTTGTTCAGGATAATACATGTTCTACCTAGTTTCCTCTATAGTGGTTGACATACGAGAGTTGAGACTCTTTGGTGTCTCTTTCCATGGACATGATATCTTCTATTACCTATTCTATGATATGTTATTTTTCCGACTAGCCTATGAATATGTGATGGAGGAGAAATATGCTTCCATGTTAGTATGCAATATGTTCATGTTGTCTAAGTAAAATATCAAAATTATAATTTCTTAAATCTCAAATACATGTATCATGTATGCTATGTTGTTTTATCGTGAAATTTATATTATGTAATTTAAATTGACTTAATACCATCCTTACAACAATATTGGCCAATTTTCTAGAAATAACAAAGACTAGTGTAATAGGCCTCTTCCACCAATGGAGTCAAATCTGTCACAAGTATCTTTCTATCACAAAGAGAAAAAATCTAAAGATGTCACATGCCTTTGATTGATATTTCCTTACATTTCAATGTTAAAATGTGTTGGTAATTAATAATAATCTAATTTATGATTTGTTCTTATTTATTTTGTCTACAAGTATAATAATCCTATGAGCTGAGAGATAGCTGAAATTTGATTTTACCAAATGTTCTCATCACAAACCTAATTTTTAAATAGTCCTAATATTTTATCTTACATTTGTAGCTATGATTGGAGCTTGTATATATATTTATGTGAAAGGACATGTTAGTGGTGATGTTGTTGGAAAATTGGTTTTCATTCATGTCAACCCTAGGAGAAGCCCTGAAGTAGGTCCAGAAGCCCCTGAAAGTGATGGGTTTATTTGAAAGAGTATCCAAAGTGGTCCCCTTATGGTGTATCTCTAAGCATGGCCCTCACGAGAAGACTCTTTGAAGAAGACTAAAAAATCCCTATTTGTTACGAAGATAAGGTATAATGTATGGTTAAGAAGTCTTGAAAATATGGTCAGGAAGCCCTAGAGGTGTGGTCATGGAGCCTAGAGTTGATTGAAGAAAATGAGTATGAAGTAAATTGCAAGTGCATACAAAACATACATGGATTGATATCCCTCATCAAGCCATTTCAAATGGTAGGTGGAATTCCATGTGGTTCCTCATGGTTTAGGAGATGTGCCCCCTTAAAGATGATCCTGTGAAATTTTCCCCTAAACGGTTGCAAACAATAAGTTATAAGTCGGCCCCAAAATCAATTAAAGGAGAAAAATGGTTGCAAAAAAGAAGTTATTGGTCATTCCTAAAGACATGTAAAGGAGGTACTTGGAAGAATATAAATAAACATCAATAACCTCTTTTTCTCATCAAGGAAGCTTGTGATCTCTTAGCGCAAGTGAAGTAGCGGAGTTGTGCGAAGGAGGGAGTTCTCAGAGCTGCAGATATGAGAAGGGTTTTCATGAAACCCTTTTTGAGGTGATACCCATGGGTCAAGTATAGGGTGTCCCACAAGGATCCCACCAGTTTTCCAAGACTCATCATGCGAGGACCTGCTCGTTTCCCAATCTAGTCCTGCGAGGTTGAGGAAGGGTTTGAAGAAGATGCTCTTTTCTTGATGTTGAAGTTGAAGGTTTGATGATCTAAGATCTCATGCACTATAATTTTCACATGATGAAAGGTATGTTTTCCTATATGTCTTTGAGGCACATCTCGGAGGTTTCAATACATGCTTGAGGCATACCTTGGTGATTTTGGGCATATGATTTGGGGGACATTTTGGAGATCTTGGCATAAGCTTTATGTGGTTATTGGAGTTGAACCCGTTTTTATGATGATCATGTAGCAGTATTAGTGACAGTAACAATGACATGTTGTTTCTCTTATTTATATTTAAGGCAGGAAGGAAGGGGTAAGGAAAGGGGCTTGGAGCCTCCTCTAGTTGAAGTTGGTGAATTTAAGGAATTGTAGCTTCCTTCAGGTTGGAGCTTGTAAACCAGGGGGTTAGTGCCTCCTTCCAGTTGGTGATGGATAATTTTCGAAGTTGGTGCTTCTAGTGGATGTAATATTTTGATACACTAAAAAGTGTTCTATGGTTTTCTTCCATTTCATAGAGTTGTATCTGGTCTATGAAATTCAGGGGTGAAATCCAAACCCTAGCCCAGGCTCTGTGATGCTCAGGATTAGGAATTTCCTCCCTACAAGGTTACGGCCAACAAGTAAGGTACTTCTTCTTGCTCCGAGCACTTAATACTCACCAAGTATTCAAGTTTTTCATTAGAGATTATATTGAAATATTTAGATTTCGTATGAAAGCTTCAGAGCTTTCAACTCAATTTGGATTCTCTGTTTCTTAAACTTTAACCCTCCCTTGTACGCTACTACAATTTCTTTGTCTACAACCATTTCCACTTTCTGCTTTGTTCAACCCATCTAGGCTCCCTGCTTGTATACTACCATCCTATTTCATCTTCCTTATTGTAAACAACCTTGCTTGAGCCCACAATGCACCTTCTCACATCCACTCCTACCCATCTCAAGCCTATTCCACCATTCCCAGATCCTTTGTCCCTTGTTGCTTGCATGTCATTACATGTCAAAGACGTAATTGTTAAGTAGCTGAATAGATTCAATGCCAGATTCAAGTTAAGATTTTGACAACCTATCTACATCCAAGGTTCTTACTAAGAAATGATTAAGGAATTCTTCATCACCTAAATGAAAGAGCTATTGTTGCTACACATACTTCCTTTGAGCACTGCAACATCTTTCATCAAAGGTAAATGTTATGTTGCTTCTTTCTTTTTGTGAGACCATATCATCACTTTAGTTGATCATATTGTCAATGAGTTAACTCTAAGCCTTTATTTAACTTTTTTTTTGAAATCAAAATTTATATACCATTAATTGTATACAACATGAATCTTTTTTATTCATGGAAGAAATGGAAATTGGCCATAAAATTCATCCATAAAATTCATGTTTTAATTTGTCATAAATTCCATGCTTTTAATATTTTCAAATTTTAATATATGATAATGACTTTGGTTATGAATGATTAACTTATTAGTATTATTTATATGGTTTATGTTTTATTTTCTATTTTTTATGTGGTTAATTATGTGTAATTTAAGTAGTTGTGTTATATGGTTTATATTGTATTATATTTTTTGTCAAGTTAAATAGGGTGATTATATGTAATTTAAGTAGTGAGTAAAAATGGTTACTTTTCTTACCTGAATTTAAATAATATTTTATAACATATTTACTTTTAATAAATTAATTGTAAATTGAATTTCATGATATCTTTATTTTTTTTTATCACATTCTATATTTATTAAATGATTATTTCAATCTATTATTTTTCACCCATTGGCATATATAGTGATCTAGCCTTGGCTCGGGATGTTTACCCCTCTTGAATGGCCTACAACATTCAATTGCTTCACAATGGAATTCATATCCATGCTTAAAATGTCTGGGCCATTGTATTCGGGTCAAGCTACAGAACATTGATTATTCTTCATTTGATGTATGTTTTCACTTACGAGACTTGCTTGAGGAACAATTATCCTTTGCAAATTGAGGCTTAACTTGTAGTAAATACAAAGAATCTCAGAAAAAATTGTTGCATGAAATATATTTGAAATCAACCAATATCAAAATTAAACTCACTTTGCAAATTTAAACCAGAAATAACTCAACCTATTCATTGAAGAAATGAAAGTACTTTGAAATGAATTTATATGTCTTACAAGTTTTCAAATGGAAAGTACCATCACAATTATCCCCTTGTCCTCGTCTATTAATCTACCTAGTATAATCTTCTGTATGAAAATCAATGGTTTGTTTCAAGATCAAGTGATATTTTGGAGGTAGACAACTATTTAGTTTTCACTGATTTCTTGAAGTCTAGAAATAAATTTGATTGGAAATGTACTATTTTATTTAACTCATTTTTTTTTATGAAGTGTAAACTTAATTTATTTTTGTCATAATGAAATGTAATTTTTTTTAACTTTTCATGGTGGAAGGGCTGCATGAATATATACTTTTCTCACTGAAATTAGGACCAACCCTTTAAATTTGATCACTACTGGTAAATCTGCTATTCTACTCAATAAGAACCACCACTAAATCATTTCAAGTAACTATGGTTTTCCTTATATAAGAACCACCACTAAACTAAATTCAAGTGATTATGGTTTTCCTTCAATAATATCTATGAGTAAACTTAATGGGATTTCAATAATAACAAGCCATTACAATCAATAAAACTCCTAAATATCTCTAGTTTGAATAATTACATTTGTCAAAAGATAATTCAAATACAGCAAATAATATAGAAACATTGATCTCTCAGTAGTTTGGAGTCTAGATCCATGAAACCTTATTCTTCCCTTGAAAGTTAATTGTAATTAAGGACAATCTTTTATATGTTGACTCAATAATGGAAAAGTAAATACGTAAGATTCGATGAGATGTTACTAAGTAGACACTGTCTGGCTTCAGTGGTCAAACTCAAATTTTAAACTAAATGTAGCTCAAAAATAACAACATTTAACCTAATAGAGGCAACCATTTAACCTAATGCACGTTGTTCTGATGAAGCCCTATGACTTACAGTGCCAAGTACATATAACCATATTCATTCAATAAAAGTCTGCAACGTCGTATTTTGATAATACAGAAGATAAGTTACAGAAGCCATTCAAAATATACGAAGCATATTACCTGGTACACCCTCCGGCCTGCAACACCAAAATAGTTTTTTTCTTTGTGAAATGCCAACTTCGCATTAACCATCATTACTAAGAAAGAAAGCACATAGATTCGAGCCCATAGTTTTTTTCTTTGTTTTAATCATGCTATCATTAAAATATCTCTTGCATATATGTGGCTAGGTGATCTATCATAAGGATTAGTGACAAGGTTAAATCATAGCAACTGTAAATAACATGCTCCTCATAACCATAAAAATGTTTTGTATCACAAAAATCATTCCACAAAAATGCATCATCCACCTACTATCATGTCAAATGAAACCAAGACTACATCGTAAAAAATATAAGACTCTGTAGGAAGCATAAAAAACAACAGCAAAAAATGTGTGATATGTCTATCCTTGCACCTCTAGTCTACAAGGGGATCCCACCTACTAGTATTTATTATTAGCATAGTTAAATAATAGGTCTTAAGAAATACTTTGCAGGTGGAATTCATCATTACGATTTTAATCGTCAACAAACTAGCGACTCCACAGAGAAATTTGTTTCCAACAAATTAAGAACTTGGAATGTCTGGTTTTGCAGACCAAGTAACATCATATCAAGAAGATATAAATCATAGTGATTATGCCACAAGGGGAAGTGAGCGGATTTAATGGAAAAATGAATGGGAATTTGGGAATAACTTATGGACAGTGTTGAGTATGAGGGGGTTTTATCCCTGTAAGCATAATCATTCAACTAAAAATTGTTCTTGACTTCAAGGAGAAAATTTTTCTGAACTTTTCTTTTGAATCTCGAAATGGATGATGAAAAGGAAAGCAGAAATGGGATAAAACTAACTATCTCATAAAACAACAGTGAAAGCAGATAACAATTTCAATTATGCCTTCAAGGGGAACATCATGACAACTGTGTAATCTTGATTGTTATTGATTAACAATACTTTGCAGAAGTGTTGTTGTAGAAAAACTGATCCAACATTTTATTTTTGACAAAAATTGAAGTCAAAAGAACAAAAAGCAAGAAATGTCATAACAAAAATGAAACAACAAAATTGAAACAACCAGAAATAAAATGACAAAAAATGAAATAAAAAAAATGGAAAATTACTAATGTGAAAGCATAAATGAAAACTACTAATGTAAAAGCATAAATGAAAACTACTATAATACATAAACAATTCAAACAACGTTAAACTTTTGAAGTTGGTTCCACGTAATGTTTTAAGTGGGAACCATTAGTGTTGTAGGAAAACAATCTCTCTTGTAAGTCTTTTAGAATATAAGAATTTGCACCCAGGACAAAAGCGATCTTAAAAGGACCCAGCCATAGTTTTTGAAACTTTGAATGTCTTCATCTATCAGCATGAGAAGAATCCCACAACAATACCTCTCATTGACTTTAAATTTGATATCTTTGACACTTTTGTTGAAATATTGTTTAACAATTTGTTGTCTCCTTTTTATATTATCCAAGGAAAACATCATTTTCTCCTCTAAAGCCAAAAGTGCATTCATTCTTTGAGAAACATCAGAAGAATTTAATTCTTCAACCTGTAGTATTAATCTTAAGGAGGAAAGTTCCATCTCAGTAGGCAGAATGGATTCTTGACCATAAACACACTGGAAAGAAGTGCAACTAGTGCTCACCTTGGTGGTAGTTCGATCTGCCCAAAGGGCATAAGTGAGGAGAGTGTGCCATTGACAAGGCTTATCTTCGATGATCCTTTTGATAATTCTTACCAGATTATTATTAGTAGACTCGGCTTGCCCATTTCCTTGGGGGTAATAAGATGATGAGGTAAAATTTTTATTCCCCAGCTTAGCTAAAAATTGGGTCAGCTTAACAGAAATAAAAGTGGGACCATTGTCTGTAATAATTTCCAAAGGAAGACCAACTCTGGAAAAAATATTATTTTCAAGGAAAGAAATCACCTTCTCATTCATCGAATGTTTAAGTAGGACAACTCTAGCCCATTTTGTAAAAACATTTGTGGCTGTCAAGATAAAGACTTGTCCTGCTAAAGACGGAGGATTAATAGGACCAATAAAGTCCAAACCCCATTTTGAAAAAGGAAATTTTGGGAGGACAAGTTGTAACGGCATGGATGAGAGGCGTTCTTTCTGAGCAAATTTATGGAACTTGTCACAATATCTTGAAAAAACATAAGAATCACGAAAGATTAAAGGCCAACAATATCCTTTTATGATAATATTAAAATCAGTGGTTTTAGCAGAAAAATGACCTCCTACATGAATAACAGAATTTGAAGAACCATGAGTTTGTTTCAATAGTTTATGTGCTTCCTCATTGTTTACACAACAAAGAAAATACCGTCGGTAGATCTTCTAAACAAGAAGTCTCATATAATGACGTATCTAGCATATTTGAGACGTAGCCTTCTTCTTTAATGAGTGTCTAAGTTATCTAGACATATTTGATTTTTCAAATAGTAAACCAATTTTTATACCAAGGATGTTCAGACACAGGAAGGATTTGATTATCAATGTAGAACAATGTTGATAGAGAGTTATATTGTTCATCAATTTCTTCACTAGTTTCAACATGTTGAGCTAAGTGAAGGGATAAGTCACGTCCCTTGATGGTGTTAGAAGTCATGATAGTTAAATCATGCTCCTGGATCTTGGCAAGCCAATGTGAAAGCTTCCATGAAATATAAGTCTGTGAGAGAAAAAACTTGACAACGGGTAAAGGGACTTTTACCAACGTGTGCTTACCTAAGATGAAGTGACGAAATTTTTCAACATCTTTAATAAGAGAGAAAGCATGCTTTTCAATAAAATAATATTTAAACTCATCATCAGACAAGATTTGACCCATGTAAGCCATTGGTTTTTCATTACCTTGGTCATCACCTTGCATGAGGATAGCAGAAACTTCTTCCTCTATGGCATTAGTATATACCATAAATTCTTTCTCAAAATACAGCTTTGCCAAAATCAGTGCGGAACTGATTGCTTTCTTGATCCCTACAAAAGCATTTTCAGCATCATCTGTCCAAGAAAATGAACAATCTTTCTTAAGTATATTATGAATTGGCTTGACCATCACAACAAAATCAGGAACAAACCTACGAACAAAGTTAATAACACCCATAAAAGCTTGAACCTCCTTCTTGGAAGTGGGAGAAGGAATATTTAGGATAGTAGCAATCCTTTCAGGATCAATCCTTATTCTTGAATCGGAGACAATGTGTCCAAGGGGCTTGCCCTTGGTAACGCCAAAAATAGAATTACAAGGATTTAGAGAAATGTTAAATTTATTGCATCGCATGATAACTCTTTTAATATGGCCAAAATGATCTGATCGGTTTTTAGAATACATAGTTAAGTCATCAAGATAGATCGTAATAATCTTTCCGATCAAATCGTCAAAATCTGTTTGCATAGCTCTTTGAACAGTGGAACCTGCATAGATAATCCAAAAGGCATACGTTCATAAGAAAAAGTTCCCCAATGAGTAATAAAAGTGGTTATACATTTATCTTCCCTTTTTACCTTGATTTGATTATAAGCAGAAAAGACGTCAAGTAAGGACATCATCTGTGACCCTGCAACTTGCTGCAAAATAACTTACATATTGGGGAGAGGAAAGTGATCTTTTTATACTAGCCCGATTCAATGCGCGAAAATCTACACATAATCTGATTTGACCATTTGTTTTCCGAATGAGAACCAGATTGGAGACCCACTCAGAAAACTTAATCGGGAAAATGATCCCAGCCTTCAAGATTTTTTCCAACTCCTTTCAAATAGTTGCTTCTAGTGAATGGTTAATGGGTCTTTGTTTTTTCCTAACTGGTTTTATGCCCTCCTTGATAGGAATGGCATGTTGTATAAGAGTAGGATCAAAACCACAAAGATCCTCATAAGTCCAAGCAAAAACATCTTGAAATTCACCAAGCAGCTTAGTGAACTTCAATTTTTCTTCATCGAAACTTTGAGCACCTATTTTAACATTCTTTGGAGACTTGGGTGTTCCAATGTTCAAGGAAATGGTTTCACCCACTTTCCTTTTTGACTCCTCTTATTTATGTTTCTCTTTTTTGCCTACATCACTCGATGAAAATGAACTTTATAGAGGAGTCAAGCCTTTAGGAATTTTGTTATCTTCCATTGATATAATTTCCTTAGGATTATAAGGTTCATTTTGAATGAAAGAACATATGCTCTCATCACTAGGGAAGACCTACCATGAATCTATATTGTCATGGATGTGTGGACGATACAGAGATTGAAAGGTAAAATTAGGTCTTTTTGGAAGAAGTTTTCGAGTAGGAGAGGCCGCAAAAAAAACTAATTGATCAGCCATTGAGTTCAATTCCCTTTTAACATGAGTGATGTTGAAAAATAGTAAGTTCGAGATACGCTCCCAAACAGTTTGGGAGTAGAGTTTCATTAACTTGTTTCTAGGAGAGTATATCTTATGTACATGGTTTACAACAAGTTTGGAATCCCCAAAAACTGTAAGGTGACCACAACCCAGATTATAGGAATTTTCAATGCCTAATAATAATGCTTCAAATTCAGTGACATTGTTTGTGCAATAAAACTCTAACCTATAGGAAAAGTTATGAATTTTACCCACGGGAGAGTAAAAGATAATACGGGCTCTGTTTCCTTCATTGGAGGATGAACCATCAAAGTGCATATGTCACATCCCATCGTCTAAGTCGATTTGTTCCAAGGTAGTGTTTTCCTCATTGGCAAAGATGGAATACACTCCTAGGTCTTCCTCGATATAATTCACATTAGGTTGTGGGACACTTTCTATATAAGGTGAAATTCTCCCCTCTCTTAGGACTATGATGTTTTCACCATTCCGAGGAAAGGAAAAGCATGTCCCGTTGAGTGAGAGGTATCCACCCGTAAAAAATTTCCAATATCTTCCTAAAATGATCGAGTAATTACTCATTGGCATATCAATTACATGAATATTAAGGGTTGTCCCTATTTCAGGGTGCGTGCACAAAACCAAGGTTGCGTCCTTGATTTCACCTGTAGTTGTTTGTTGTAGACTTTTCTAAGAGAGCATGCTTCTGGTATTTTCATTTGTACAAGACAAGCCTAACACTTCCATAATAATCTTCGACATTACACTTGGGCCCGAACCGCTATCAATGAGGCAACAATTGGCAATATTATCCATAATCTTTACAAAAATATAAAACGGGCAGTTTTTTACAGGGTGTCTAAAGTTATGTACACCTACTTTATTTATAGATGAATCCTCTTTATCTATCTCTTCAGAGAGGTTGGCTACAACAAAATCTTTTCTTTCCATGAAATATTTTAGATGCTTATGTTGTTCAAGGACGACAACCATGTCTAGGAGGGTTGTATCTTCTTTGATGTTGGCCAAATGATTTAGAATGTTGTATTTGGAAGAAGGAAGAGGGGAGATAGTTCCTTCACTATCAGGAGCCTTAGGAACCTAAATAGTAGCAGCTGGTGAAGATGAGCTTGGGCTAGAAGAAGTTCAGGGAGGATCATATTTGCTTTTGGAAGTATATGATTTATTCCTAGTATTTATGATCATGACATCCTATGGATCTGCAAATTCTAGGACAACAATAGTAGTTTCAAGTCTCTTACCAAAGATTTTATCTATGGCACTCTTCTTTACCACACATGTACTTTCCTCATGGTGTTCCTCGCAAAAGTTACACCAACTACGAGGCCTGATAACTTTAGGCTGAAAATTATTTTCATTTGGATTTCTAAAGGGGGTGCAGAAGAATATGAAGCTCCAAGGGTAAGAGAGGGGATATTTATTTTTCGTTCATATGCTATCATTTGATTATTCATGTCTTTTACAAGTTGTAAAATTGCGGGCATGTCTGACTCTTTAACTAAGTCTCGCTTAGAAATACCTGTTCTTTCAAGTTGTTCTTCATACTTTAAACATGTGTGCAAAGTGGAACCAAGGTTATCAATGGATTTTTCCTCAAGCCTATGGCAATAGGGGGAAGGTAATGCATTATAATAATGCATGAAAGCAACTTGGTTCTGAGGGTGAATGGGTTCAGAGACTTGGTTGTATAATTTGGTGAAACACAAGTTGAAGGACTTGATAGTCTCACCATCATTATAAGCGATGTTATTGTACTCTTGTAACTGCTCGGTTGGGATTTTGGATTTCCCATAGGTAGATTTGAACCAATAGACTAACTCCTCCCAAGTAGATAAAATATTAGGAGGGAGATCAAAGAAATTGGTCGTAGCCTTCCCTTCAAGGGAATTCACAAATAAGCACACACAAGTATCATTGTCATTGGCTCCTATGTTGTGACATGCATTAGAAAATTTCACCAAGTGTTCATTCGTAGTGACAGTGCTATTCCATGAAAACCTAGGGATATGCTCTTTGAATTTAGGAAGTGGATGAGTAGTAGGTGCTAGGTTTAGAGGGGAGGAAACATGCCATGGGGTAGTTGTAGCATCTTCTTCAAACTGAAAAAGACCATGCTTTTTAATGACTTTGGCAGGGTTTGTAGTAGATTGGACAGGGACTTGGTGACTATATAAGCTACCAATCACTGAAGAAGCTAAAGATTGAGATGAGGATGCACCTCCAGTTCCACCAGAGCCACCACTAGATACCATCTTGTGGATGATAGGTAAGGGAGAGAAAGACGAATTAGATGAATCAAACAAAGTTCTCCTCATAGCACTTTTTTGGTTTGACAACACAATTTTCCTTCTTCCTATTTCAACAATAGGATTAATTTCCAGTGATAAACCTCTTCTTATCCTAGAAATACGAGGGTCTAAGGACATGAAAAGAAGATCAAGACTGTAGGAAAAAGAAAGCTACGGTTGATTCCTAAGCTTTCTTTGCCTAGCAACCCATTGTTCTTGGGCACTTATGTCTTGTTCAATTGTTGCACATGAGAAATTAAGCTCAACCCAGGTATTATCGATATCTAAGATGGTATTAAACAAGTTTAAAGCAATGTTGGTCTGATCTTGAAGACCGGGCTCAATATTGGGCTGCCTTGCAATAGGTAGACTCATTAAGAAATGAAACAGTCAAAGAATCAATGACAGAAATGTAAATATATTCAATGATAAGCAAGCATAAAAATCAACCAGAGAGATATGGAAGATCTCCCCAATATGGTTGCCAAATAAATGTTGAGGAAAAGATATGAAATAATCTTACTCAAGCATTCTCAAATCTTTCTTGGCTAAGGCAAGATAGACAGGAATATCACCCTATGTTTATAGCCTCAAAATTTGTTTCCTAATCCACAAGTATTAGTTACAAGGGCTTAGGCTGATTTTTTTTTAAATAGAAGATTGTTGTAAAATTCAACATTTTTATATAATTTTCTGAATATAACAAATGAAAAAGTTAATGTGAAGACAAAAGCAAAAAAAATACCAAGTCACATATTAACATAGATGAGATAGAATAACATCGCTTATTTCATTCCAAGAAATCAAAAGAATTGTTCTCTTTACAAAATCCCTAAGGGAGTTTGGACCAGACTCAAACTTAGATGTCCCCGATGAAAACCATACAAAAGGACTTCTGACAGAAAGTAAAAATTTGAACTTTAAAATCTTGATCAACTTGCCACAGATTGTTGGCCACTAGACTCTACACAATATCTTTTATCAGTCATGAAATTTAATTCATAAACAAACAAGTCTACATATACTATCAAAGATAGATCAACACCCCTAAAAACAAGTGTCTGAATGATGTAATTCAACTTTGAATCTTGTTGTCTACAATAAGACCCTGTTGTCATAAAAGAGAATTAGGATTTTAATGAATGAAAACCAAACTATCTAAATCAAACTCAATAAAAAACCTTAGTATGCTTTCTCCTTCTATCATCATCTTGTTCTTCCTTCTCTTTTTGCCTTTAAACAATCAAAATTAGTTGAACTAGTTCAACTACCTCTTTTAGTTAAGTTAATTAAAACTCAACTAACTTTTAGTTTAGGGGAAGAATTAATATAATAATAATAATGGTCTTTAATAAATAATAACTAGTAGATGGAACCCCTTGTGACTTCCTTTAGTTTCTTAAAAAAAATAAACATAACTAGTCAATCAATCAAACACATCCCTCCTTGTGGCTCCCATCATCATTCTCATAATTTGAAAATTAAATATCAATGATATTTTAAACCATATCCAAACATATTACATCCAAAATATCCAAAAATAGTATGATGTCCAAAAACTTCAACAATCAATTGTTCTCAACAAACAATAATAAAATATTCTCAAAAACTATATTTGCCACTTTGGGAGACAATTTTCCCTTTCTTGCGGTTGTCTCCCTTTGACTTTCCTGAATTAGCCTTGGGCTATGTGGATCCTTTAGGCTTGATCTCATTGATGACATGAGAACAATCATTTCTCAATTGCATGCGTGATGAAACGGATTTGGATTAATCATTTGAGGGAGAGGAGGGGGCAACAACAACTTTTCCTTTATCATGCGTGTGGTGGGCTTCAGTTTTGAGTCTTTTTCTTGCGTGGGATGGTTGTACATGTGAGTGTGCATGGGCAATTTGGACATTTGGGTTAACCAGTGGAGGAGGAGTAGGTAGGGACAAATTGGGCCAGCCACGATGTTGGGAGACTGTTGAGTGAAAAATCTCCTGCCATCTATCATTCTCAGGAACTTCTAGTTGCAATGAAATATGAGGGGGGACATGGGTACTAGGGACATGTTGGGGTTGCAAGGGAGGCCTTTCTGGCCTAGGTTGGACTACCCCTTGTCCAATCCAATTGAAAAATTTGGCTTGGAAGAGCTGGTTTAACTCTTGTGGATATGCATCAAAATGTATTGAGAATCGTGTCCTTCTAGGGCCTCTGTTCCAATTCTCTCTTCCCCTTTTATTTCGTCCATGGATTCCTCTACTGAAGAATATCATCCTGTATGCAACATTTATTAAAAACTATCTTCTTAAAAAAAACATACATGACATCTCTTTAATATGAAACAAAGTTTGGCTCGGCAATCACATCAGACCCATGCAATCCAATCCATAAAATTCATTTAATATTTGTCAATGAGCAGGGGGTGAATAAAGGTTTTGGGATATCTGAGGGGGTTGTATTGAGTGGAAAAGTGATAAAATGAAAGGGAGTAAGAACATGATTGTTGCTCAAAAAATCATTAAACAATCAACTGTGTAACAAAATCATATCAATTGTGACCCATCTCTGTGTCATCCTTTAGTTGTTGTAATACAAAGTTTCCATTTAGTTTTAATTTAATTTTAAGAACACGGCATGCAAAGTGAATCTGGGATTGTGAGGGGATTCGTAATGAGCGAAAAAGTGAGAAAATGACAGGGGATTATAATGGATACCGTTCATAAAACAAATTAAATAATCAATAATCATAACTCTGTATTATAATCAATCCAAAAAGCACCAACATTCATTGTTTCTCAATTGTATACCAAACTGTTTGATGTTCCAATAATTAAATTTCCTAGAATTCTTCAATTCATAACAGTCTGTGTAATCATAACTTATAAACAAACCAATCTTTCCATTCAAAATTCATGTTTAACAAAGCGTTGATCCTTTCTTTCCTTTCTTTCTAAAAATAATCAAAAAAATGCACAACAATGTGCTCGACATCTATCCTTGATAATCCATAATGCATCGTGATAATTATCAACATCCATTGTTTACCAATTAACAATCAGACCTAATTAAAATATACACATGTCTATTTTCAAATACGAATAGACTTCAAAATATTCTCGATTATACACAGTCTTTGTTATATCAATCAACAAGATCTTGCAATGAAACAACAATCAACCAAAACATAAAACCTGATCCTTATCAATGTGGATATAACTTCCTTCTAAAACAATTGGTAGTCTGTGCAATGTTCCAATATAATATATGAAGAAAACATAAACAACTACACACATGCGTCATTTTTTAAACTGGCCAGAACCCTGATTAGGCTTAGCAAAACCACACAGGTGTTTCCATTTGCAATCAAGATCGCACTGGTAAAAACACAGTGAGCGAAACTATAACGAGTAGGAATACAACCCTTGACTTTGTGCAAGTGCCCATTTCATTATTATTCAAAAAATTTAACCATACAAGGACGAGACAAAGAATCGGTGATAGAGTGTGTTTTTCTTAAAATACCTCCATAACCATTTCACTGATACCCAATACTAGACAGCCCCACAAAGTGCCCAAGGTGAGCAAAGAAAATGGAGTCTACACCAGGATCTATCAAAAATCAAATGCAGGGGAACACCAAGAGCTCGTTCATCCTTAACATCAACACAGAGAGATGAAGGTATTCTGAGACTTACCAACCACACGAAAAACTACCTTTCGAGAAAGACATAGTAGTTAGGCACACAATATTACTCATTACTCCAAGTCTGGGCAACGAAACCAATAGTTAACCACTGAGAAGAGAAAATATAAGTAGGGTAAAATAACCAGTGCACATGGTGCGTTTAACACTTGCAGAGGAAAGACGAGGATCAACTTAACAGTGGTAGTGATAAAAAAAAACACAGATATATAAAATCTATATCCAATACTTAAGAGTCGAACAACTTGACAACAACACCAGTGAGGACACACTCGTCCTTTTGACAGAATGCTCAAATACAACTTGTATCAATCCATAACCATACATGCATGTATTAACGTTAAGGCCAACCAATACTGGATATTGGGATACTTTGATGAGAAGACAGTAAGAATGGGCCAACGACCATGACTCGGGGTTTGAAGAAATAACACAACAACTATTGGCAATTCCTCTATGACTGAGAAATGGTTACCACCATGACTATGAGGGAAAGAAATAACTAACAATAATACACATAAAAAAACCCTCCATCATCAAGGAAAAGCCATATTGTACCATTGTTCACTTATTATAACACAGAGACCCATCATGATACTAAACTGACCGAGCAACAACCAATGTGCAAATTAAAATACTCATTTCTCTGCTTGCAATCATAAACATTTTACATTCATCACAGAGAGCCATAACACACATCTACACAATCGAAATTCTCAAGAACACAAAAAATCCAAGCATCATTGAGCCATCATTTGTTCATACAACAAAGAATACATCATGGATGGAGAGAAAAATAATCATACTTGTGCCAAAACGCTTAAATGGTGAGTTGGTCGAGCATTTTTTCTTTCAAGAGCCTGAAAATGTGGAGCTTCACAACCAATAAAGAGAAAAATGCAACAATGTAATAATGATAGGGTGATGGGTGATAGGGGAAGTATGTGCAGTAAATGCATGTCGCTTCCATCACCTGGCCTATTCAATTTGAAGTACGAGACAACCCAATAAGCATCACATTCACCAACAATTAAAACATGTATTCAATGTCAAACCATCTAGAAATCTATAACGATATCCATTGCATAGTGTGCCACCCAATATCATTTACACGTTAACCCTTTCCATAACTCCATGCCATAATACATATTAAAATGTTATATGCACCCCATTCAAATCTAATGAAATTTGCGTAGTCCACTAACCAACAGTAGCATAATAGTTAGGAATAACACTAATATCCTTTAAATTTTCCATTCGAACTTGCATATATCATTTATCATAGCTCAAACATATAACTTCTTTCCCTTTGTTACCTTTTAGGATTTTTTTCATAGGTTTTTTTCTTTGTTTTAATCATGCTACCATTAAAATATCTCTTGCATATATGTGGCTAGGTGATTGATCATAAGGATTAGTGACAAGGTTAAATCATAGAAACTGTAAATAACATGCTCCTCATAACCATCAAAGTATTTTGTATCGCAAAAAACATTCCACAAAAATGAATCATCCACCTAGTATCATGTCAAATGAAACCAAGACTGCATCATAAAAAATGTACGACTGTGTAGGAAGCATAAAAAACAACAGCAAAAAATGTGTAATATGTCTATCCTTGCACCTCTAGTCTACAAGGGGGTCCCACCTACTAGTATTTATTATTTGCATAGTTAAATAATAGGGCTTAAGCAATACTTTTCCGGTGGAATTCATCGTTACAATTTTAATCGTCAACAAACTGGCGACTCCACAGGGAAATTTGTTTCCAACAGATTAAAAAATCATAATGTCTGGTTTTGAAAACCAAGTAACATCAGATCAAGAGGATATAAATCAGAATGATTATGCCACAGGGGGAAGTGAGTGGATTTAATTTAAAAATGACCAGGAATTTGGGAATAACTCATGGAAAGTGTTAAGTATGAGGGGGTTTTATCCTTGTAAGCATAATCATTCAACTAAAAATTGTTCTTGACTTCGTGGAGAAAACATTTCTGAAGTTGCTCTTTTGAATCTCGAAATGGATGAAGAAAAGGAAAGCAGAAGCGAGATAAAGCTATCTCAGAAAACAACAGTGAAAGAAGATAACAATTTCAATTATGCCTTTGAGGGGAACATCATGACAACTGTGCAATATTGAATGTTATTGATTAAACATACTTTGCATAAGTGTCTTTGTGGAAAAACTAATTCAAATTTTTATTTTTGAAAAAA
>JASDQU010013013.1:141888-152157 GCA_032191745.1 Picea mariana | reverse complement strand
CGATTAAGGTTTCAGAAATCGACGCATAGTCGTATTTCACCACTCTTCTTCCAGACAGGGACAAGGTTAGAAACCCATCGTATGTGCCTAACTGGGAAAATTATCTTAGCATTCAGAAATTTATTTAATTCTTTTTTTACGGTCGGTTCGAGCTTAGGGTGCATTTTTCTTAACTTTTGTTGAAACGGCAAGGTTTGGGGTTTCATAGGAATGACGTGTTGTATGATGTTAGGGTCGAAAGTTTTAAGGTCGTCATACGTCCATGCAAAAACATCTTTGAATTCCTTAAACAATTTAATAAATGCGGATTTCTCCTGTTCAAAACACCCCACCCCTAAATTAATGCACTATGGATTGTCATTAGTTCCCAGGTTTACTTTTTCATATGATAAAGAGGAACTATTTGTTTTACAGTTGACCGATTTTTGAATTTGTCTTGAAGATCGTAAAAATTTTCTAATCTAACTACAAATTTAGGGATAGAAATTACCATGTTTGACGAAGATTCAGGAGATCTCGGATCTAGTATTACCGTGAAATCGTGTAGATTGTCGTCATGAGTGCATTCATCGATCACCGTGCCTTGGAAAGTTTCTTCCATATGCAGGAAGCTAATAATCTATTGATTGTTGTCGAAGACTCTCCAATTCGTAATGTTGTCGGGGACAGATGGCCTGAACAACAGTTCAACGGAGAATGCATTTGGGGACAAGCCTTCTGCAGGAAAGAGTGTCGAAGCTACGTTAGCTAATAAATCAGCTTCTGAATGATTCAATCTAGGAATAGAATTTATGTTGAAAGAAGAAAACTTATTCATTAGATTCAATACCTCAAATTGGTATCTTTTAAGATGCGTAGACAGACAGTGGATATAATCTCTTCCCTGTCTAACCACGGTTTCTGAATCGCCAAAGACAATCAAATTTTGAATGTTCATATCTAATGCTTTTCTGAGGCCCTGCAATAAAGCCTCATATTTCGCTGTGTTATTAGTACATTCAAATTATAACCTGCATGCAATAATGGTTTTGTTACCTACTGGATCAATAATGACGCAGCCCGCACCAGCTCCTTCCTTGGACTTTGACCCGTCAAAGTAAAGAGACCATATTTGATTTTTATCGGGTGATTGAGACCATTGTGTAGAAACTGCTGGCTGCATATATGCTACAATCTCAGACCATTGTTTTGGATTAATGATAGCTAAAGTCTCGACCATGAAATTTCCAAAAAAGGTATCCATCCCTTGTATTTCGGGTGAATCAGCAGAAGGGGTGAATGGTTCATTGGGATCATTTAAATCTGTGACTGTGAGCTTTAGGTAGCGTTCACGATTTACCTTGATCTTGTTGGGCTTGTTGTTCTCGGGAAACCATAGGTGAGACCAATCTGTCGTGAAATAGCCATGTAGTTTCTCTGACCAGTCTCTTCTTAAAAACAAACCATAAAATTCTAGAATATCCACAACAATAATATCAATCACTTGATGAACTTCGGGGTTAGACGATAATCTTATAAGAACATTCCTTAATTCGGCTATAACTTTAACACTAGTTTGATCAAGTTGGATGATATTTAAGGTGGATGGTTCAACTTCAGCATTAATCTTCTGACACACAGACCATGGCATTACATTGGATGACGCTCCTAAATCTACCATACAATTGTGCACGTTTCTATTAAAGATTTCGAAAGTTAACAAAAATGGAGGTACATTTCTGCGAGTACTAATGGTGGAAGCTTGTGGCTTTTTACTCGCAACCTCTAAAGCTAATTTATCTACATTTGTTACATTATTTACTGGAAGGCTTCCCTTCTTGTGAGGATCAGAATTGTTCTTAGCAGGATCCTTCTAAGGAACTTTTGTGTTGTTCTGAAAAACTTTGTTACTGCTTGGATTACCGTTTTTGCTATTCTCTGCGATATTTTGTAACATTTTTTGTAGCAGAAATGGAAATTTTAATAATTCATAAACAAAAATGTTAGCCCTTCACTTTTTTAGATCTTCAACTAAATCATAATCTAATTTTGGGTTTACATGACTCTGTTTAGTCTCAGCTGGTTTAGGCTGTTTTGGGGGCAAAGTCGTAGTGTTTTCCGAAGAAGGTTTGTTTGTTGTCTTACTCCTAGTATTGTATGGATGTACTGTCTCGAAATTAGCTTGAAAAATGCTATTCGAGAAGTGTCCAAAAATGTTCGGAGAAGATTATTCTTCTTCAATAGTCTCTTGTTCAACTACTTCCTCAGGGATCTCAGGGGGTATCAAGTTATCCTGGGCTTCTAGAATTGTTTGAATGGCTAATTGCAGGCTTTCTAGATTTAGGCCCTTGGTATTTGAATTAGGTCGGTTGGTGGGAAAAGGATTCCTAAACAACGGTTTGTAAGGCCCTTTGCTCGAAGAAGCTTCTTCGTCCGTCCTTTTCAAATATATAACTTGATTTTACAATTTTTGAATGACTTTAGATAAGTTTTCTAAATCCGAGCTTTCAAGTTGTGTTTTATTTTGAGCAGGTCTAGGGAGAATTTTGATTTTCTTTTTGAAAGATGAACTAGTCTCTATCTCGTTGCTAGTAGTGTATTTTAAACTAAGAATGTATTTTTCAATCTGACTGGCCTCTTCGAAGGCCTCTAACAACATGGCTTTATTAGATCGCTTTACCCAAATGGCTATACTTTGATGCAAGGCTTTAGTATAGTATGCTATGGTAAGATTTTCAGCAGGCATCGAATCTGTAGGGATTCGGTTCTTTAGTGTTAAGAATCTTTGGTTAAAGTCTTTGATTTTCTCATTGGGGTTCATTCTTAAACTAGAAATCTCCATGACTAGAACTTCTGGGGACTTATCATCTCCAAACTTCTCAAGAAAGCAGGATTCGAACTTCTCCCATGACACGATGGTATGGGGCTACTGGGCAAAGTACCAGGTAGAGGCATTGCCCTCGAAAGTATAGGGGAAAAACATACAGACTACGTCTTCGTGCTCAAAATTACGGAGTCTAATGGCTAACATAAAATTTTTAATGTGATCTTCGGCGATCTGTTTAGATTCAGGGTCAAACTTGGGGAGCCACTTCTCCGGATGTTTAGGTAAGGGATGCTGAGGCTCGGGTACGACTACTGCATCTTGGTCGAGCCAGGGTCTGGCAGAATTGTTCTGGTTGGCCATTGGTGTAGGCGGTGTGGAAGGCTGGGAAGAGAAACTGCCTTCATCAGAAGAGTCTTCTCTAGAAGAAGAAGGAGATGATGGAGGTGGTGAAGGGGGTATTCCAGATCCTCCTGCAGTAGGAGTGAGGGTTGGATCTATAGGATTTAAAGTGAGGTTAGTGCCTCCGATTTGTTCTCTGATATCAGAGAAATCTAAAGGCTGGTCCAAAGGTCGATTTGGTTGTCTTAAATGGGCAAAGACACTATGTGTTGTTATGACAGATTGTCGTACAATCTCCTATACATCACCACCTGTAGGATTTGGGGTTACTGGTTCAACTGTGATTCGTAGATCGTCGTTTGATGTGGTTGTTGTTTGAGGGATGATGTTGTCATTTGAATGAATTCTTGTCACTATAGGTGAGCGGTTGGGTGGTGCAGGAGCCTTACGACCGCCTCGTGCCATTAATAATTTTCAGGCCCTCCTTCTAGCGCCATTTATTGACGGGCGAAATTGACCGCTCGTCAACTGGAGGGGTGGATCCGATCCAGGGTTATCTAAATAACCCAATATGTTTGGGTTAATCCACTCCAACGAGTTTAGCGGCTCCATTAGCTGATCTAAGTCCTAGTAAAATGAAAGAAAAACTAAGCTAAAGAAACTAATCTAAGTGAAAAACAGCTAGTGCAAACTATATACAAATCTAAAATATATATACAGTTTACTAACTAATATTATAAAACAATAATTCTACTTATTAAATGTTCAGCTATCAATACAATTAAATCTCAATTATATATGTACAGTATTTACAGAATACAATTTTTGATCGAAATTTGCAAAATCATTTGTAAATTGTCTTATGACAGCGAAGCTTTTATTTTTGGATTTTTATAACTTTTATGAAAAAGAAATGAAACAACAACTATCTAACTAAGCAAAGACGATAATAATATGTACTATATATCTATCTATACTACAAAGAATTCTCAAATTAATTGACTATTAAATTGTAAATAACAAATTGACCTGAAGTAGCTTTTCCTATTTGTCCGGTGCACAGTACTCGATTTAGCTGTTTGATGGGAGAAACCCGCACCAGATTTTCCAAAAAGCTTCTCGTAAACAGGAAGCAACGACGCTCTTGAATACGAATGACAGAACAAAAAAATAGATAGAGCAACAACAATTTTATAGTTTACAGATCATCACATTTAGATAAATCCCAGTGCGAAGATTTGTACATAACTGTTCATTTAACAAAGAAGATAAACCTTCTATTCATTAAATTAAAACAGGGTAATTGTTGTAAGTAAAATGAGATACATCAAATATGGGAAAAACTTAATTCATATCGCATCAACCTGTAACAAATCTTGATATCTAAAGTAGTCAATAATTTGATTACAAATTAAAATGCACAGAAACTTGAACAAAAGTAAGATAAATTGAAGCTAAAGTCGTACAACAAATCCACTTCTATTCTAGTTTGTATAATCATCAGCCCATAGTCTCTTTTCTCCCAATAGTGATGGTCTTGTTTACAAAAAATAATAAGTATATAAAGGCCACAGGATAAAACAATCCTTGTGGAAAATATCAAAAATTGTTTGCAAAAAATATGGGAACAATCTCCCAGATTCCTATTTCTGCCTAAGACTAACAACCTAATCCCAAAACTGTGTAACAAAAATCATGTTCTAAAATTCCATAATCGATCCAATTCCCATTGAAATTCGTGTGTACCTATAGATGCACAAAAATAAACAATTTTAGATTGTGTTTAATTGTAAAATCAACAGAAATTAGAATTTTATGACTAGCTACAAAATCTCACGATTCTGTAGCTGGTCATTATTTACAAACAAAATCATATTAAATTAATCCAATGGTAACATAAATGTATGTGATCTATCAAACAAATCATTTATTACTAATTCAAAGCAAACCAAATCGTTCATTCTAATTCAAAACAAACAGAATCGTATTTAATCAATTCAATCAAAACAAAACTATATTCGATTTTTCAAACAAATCTTTTATACTAATTCAACACAAACACAATCGTTTTTGCTAATTCAAAACAAACGAAATCATTCTAAAATCATTATCGAAATATCATACCTTGGCTGTAGGGATACGATTCGGTCAGGATAACTTTGAATTAACAATGGCAGTGGCTGCCTCAACATTTTTGAACATGATAGAGCCTGTGGTCTTTTGCCTCTTATCGTTTGCTTGCAGTCTATCATTTTCCTTAGACAACACAGTCACCCGGTCCTCCAAGGAATTAATTCAGGATTGAAACAGGGGGACATATGTATAGTATCGTTCGAGCCATGATTTGCATTCACTGCACTGTGGTCGATTGGGTCGAGTCACTATAGGTGAGGAATCTTTTAAATTACCAGGGGTTCCACTGTCAAACTTGATCCTGAGGAAGTTAGGGTCACCTTTTAGGCATGGCGGGAGGTTGGATATGTAGTCATAGGGTTAGAAAAAACAGAGGCCGTGTGAGTATGGGTACTCCTCGGTTAGAAATCGCTCAATCTCAGAATCCGAATCTTCACTCAAAACAATAGGCTTCCGGTCTGTGTTTTGTTTGGGCTTATTACGAGCACACCTAGATATCCAATACGTAGCCTTCTTACCCTTTCTATTGACATCGGTATTGCCCTTGCCCTTTTTTCTTGCAGGACTCTTAACAGGCTTAGCACTATATTTTAAACATGAGTCAGGCATGGTGTCGAGTAGGTCATCATTGGGGTAGGTCGAGGGTTCGACAGTGGGTAAGAGTGTAGGAGGTGGCACGACAGGCCCGACAAGGGTTTTGGTGACCACAATCTTGTCCACTTGACTACATTCAGGAGTGGCAAAGCCATTCCTCAATAGGAAAGCTTCCCAAAAGTCACCACTCAACCTCAAATGATGAACAATAACGATTTTAATCAAACAGTGATGGAAGAGGCTGGAGTTAGCCTTCTCCCTCTTAAATTGTTTAGCCATTTTATACAGACTGCAAAGGAGGTAATGAGGCATATCCAAAGGGAAATCTATGAAATCCATAAGCAGCTAGAGATGGTAAAGAAACACTAAACCATATCTACCTTCGTAGGTAACGAATTTCTTAATAATGGCCAACAAATCATGCCACCTAGACTTAAGGGCTGTGACTAGCATACCTTTGTCACAACTGATAATTTTCCTCGAGGTAAACAGGAGTGGCCATGGCACTTCATCCACCTTCGAATTCTTAAACCATTTATGTCCCTTAGCTGGAAAACCAGTGGCTGAGATGAGGAATTCTTCGTTCAATTTGAGTTGGATGTCTCCAACTTTGGCCCTGCTGTTATCGGACTAATCGATAGGTGTGGACACTAACTGATCTCCCTAGATCCACCTGGATCTAGAACAAAACAGGACAGGACAAGACTCTTTCCCTAAGTTTTGATTATTGAATTGACTAGGAGGAATGAACAAGTAACATACCTTATTATTGCTTCCTAGGGTCTTTGTTTCTCCCGCTTCGCTCCGGTGCTCTCATGAAATCAAGAACAAGACAACAAAAACCAACCAAAGTGAAGATAGCACAATATATTCCACAGTCAACCTATGTGTATGATCAAGGAATTACACAATAAAGTGGAAATAACTTTAAGGGAAAGGAACATGCCACTGTATCATATTAATGGAAAGTAAAGATTACAACCTGAGCCTTGATGTCACAAACTTTCTTTCGATGGTTCTTGGCTCCGACACACACACTTGCTCAATCCTTGTATGAAGAAGATCAAATCCTCTTGATAGACTTGCTAGAGTCTCCAAGCTGTTGTTCAGCTAAGTCCTTCACACAATTCTTTCACCAATTCTCCAATGAATCTTGCTTAACCTTTTCCATGAGAATTCCCTCAATATATAGGAGAGAATGAATTAGTTACTTGGATAAGAATGATCCCAAAATATCAGGAAATCCAGTACTAGGATAACCATTCGAATGCCAACCCATCCGTCTAGAAGATTCCCTTCTAGAAAATCAAGAATTCATCTTTTTACATGCTTTAGGAAGAGTTCTCACCCTAGCAGTTCAAAACAATGCGATAATTTCACACCCTGGCTTAAGGCAGCCTGCAAGAATAATAAATTCTCACACCCAAATATACTAGCGGCCTGCGAACAGTCTTTAAAAATGAGTTTTCTGGGAAGAGATGAAAGTAACTTTTCTCAGGAGAAAGTTCTTATGAAGAGCCTGAGTACGTCATCATCAATACATCATCATGACGACCAAAATCATGGGTAACAGAATTCCCCCCAAAGTATGGGGTTTGAACCAGTGACAGCCGAAAGACTTTGTAAGCTGCATGTGTACGTTGGAAACCAGGAGCACACCTAATCGGAAACCTGTGAACAACCAAGCATCTGCAGAATATCATATAGACCAATTCTGAGGTAGGAATTCCCATACTCAGATCATAGACAGATGACATTATAGACATAAGTCATGGCCACCAATCATACACTGTGGATCCATGCTGTCAAAATATAGCATAGCCACCAGGAATACACTATGGATCTATGCGAGAAATTTCAAATTAAGACAACATAGCCACGAGACATACACAGTGGATCTATGTGTCACAAATTATACATACTCCATCGCAACCTAGACCAAAGAGATGATATCCAGGGTTTTCAATCTCGTCGCCCAAAGCACGAATCTGACCATGTGATTACATGTGTTGAAGTCGAACATGGCAGAAACCACTTGATTACCAGTCATTGATGAAACCGTTAACAAGTGCGAGGTAAATCACCATTGATGTCAACGAATCCCAAGGTACATTAGTACAATCCATCAAATGTGAATGAATGAGTTGAAGTCGAACACCCGATGGAATCTTTTGATCAGGGGTCAATGGCGTAAACCCACTGTCGAAAGCAAGGAAACCTACCATTGAGGCATGCAAGATCCAAGGTACCAAATAATTTCTAAGACTTGATTCCGGATAATGAGATGAAGTCGACGGAACAAGACTCGTCACAGGAGGGCCTTGATGTATCCCCCATCAATGACACGAAATGAGTAACATATTTTGAAGGTGAAACAGAGTATGATGTGAATTGGACTGGACACAGGGAAGGCCGACACGAAGAGAATAGATAACTGCAGATGGCCGACTCAATATAGGTTTCAGATGGAATTCTCTTGAACATATGAATGACACGACCAATGTTTTGGTAGCATTGAATCAAAAATGACATAGGGAATGACCTCGTAGCAAATCGAATGAGAGACAAATGAATTTCCCAAACTTGCTTCAAATGTAATGAATAGGGGGTGTCATGTTCAAGAGCTACACTTACTGCCAATCAATACAAAGATGAAAACATATCCCTTTCCCAAATTTTCCCCCACCATTTATGGAGAGTACCTCTTTATTTTTACGTAAGCTTGAGGAGGATAACATATGCTTGTTGATGTAAGCTCATCCTTCGGACGAGTCCCTCAGAGTATGTTTAACGAACCCTAAGAAGGAGTGGTTCAGTCCCATTACGGGTCTGTCGATGTTTGTTTAACGAGTCCAAAGATAGAAAACTCGAAGGTTTTTCATGATTATAGAGTCTAGAAAAACACTTAAAAGAGAACTCTCTCAGTTACTTTTTCGTAAAATAGTCCGGATGAGACTGAAAAAGAGATAAATTATCTCTCACCAGATGCTTACTTCAAATACTTTATCGAGCGTGAAAATAGCAAGGTCGCTCGGCGATCTTTTCATGTTTAGAGAGTCTGAAAAGAGCTTAAAGAAGACTCCAGGGGGGTTCCTTTTTCGTATAACCTTGTTGAGCCCGAAAAAGTGATAAAAATATGCTCAATCGCGTTCTCATATATTTTTTAGCACAAGAATGGACAAAGACCGCGTTCAAGGTTTTTATATAAAAACCATAAAAAACAATAAAAACACGCGATGACAAAGAAAAACATGTCAGTATCCCTGTTTTTGACCATCGAAATCATTACGCCTGCAAAAGGTTCACTCAAAATGACATTAGGGATTAGGGTTTAATAGATAAATAATCATAAAAAAAACCAAATGACATAGTAAAAGTAAATAAAAAGGAGTAAATACTCTTTTTACCACATCATTTTTACCTTTCCACTATTTGAGCTCCAAAAAACCCCTCTTTTACCCTCAAAGTTCGGCGTCAGATTGCGGGAGCTACGAGAGACCATTCAGCGAGCGATCAATGACAGTAAGGTAGGATCTTAGTCCTTAACATTTTCATGGTTTAATTTTGCAATTGCATTGGTTAAAATTTCATTTTTAAGTTGATTTATGGAGCCCTAATTGCGCGCTGCCATTCTCGCAGGAAGGCTATACGGAACCTGTGAGAATGAGGCATTCTCGTAGATGAGACTAAGGCATCCTACGAGGTTCTCACACTGTGCACACAGGGCACCTGCGAGAACCGCAAAGCTCAATTTTTTTTTTTTAAATTTAGCCAATGAACAAGAACCAAATCATGAAAAAAGTTGCTAATCTTCTTTTTGTGTTCCTTATGCAGATAATTGGCCATCAAAATGGTGCTTGAATGGCGCGAAAGGGAGCACGAAGAAGACAATGCAATGGCCTAAAATCATCCACCTACTATAGCTGCTTTGAGAGACTATGGACTCCTGAAATACTTTTGTATCCCGGGCATGAGGGCCCAAGTCAGGTTATTAGAGTACCTGGTGCGTATGTGGGACCCTGATCAGTAGGTATTTCATGTGAGGTTCCACACACTGTCCTTAGACATTGAGGACATTTACTTTTTGACTGGATTGTCCCGGTGGGGGTATTATGTGAGCCTGACTAGTAACAAAGGTGGTGGGCTGCAGATGAGTGAGTATTGTCATTTACACAGCGTTCCCAAAGCTGAGAGAAAGAAAGAAAAAGTAGCAATTTGGGGGGTATGAGATTTGACCCTCCGTACTATCCTATTCACTATAGCTCGGATGGCTGGGAGTTCTTCTCCTCACATGGCATTACAGAGTTACTTCCAATATGATATTGAGTGTATTGAGCCTCGAGTGTTCAACTGGGAAAATGTTCTGCTTCACAGTATAAAAAAGCAGTTGACCAAAT